>CAOLHI010004505.1:0-111975 GCA_948474755.1 Ctenosaura bakeri | reverse complement strand
CAGTTTAGGGAGGGGCCTTTGAGGATAGTAAATATGGCCTTTGAGGCCCCTCCCTAAACTGCAAACCCCAGGATTCCATAGGATTTTGAAAGTGGAATAATAGCACTATAACAGCCCAGTGCAGAAATGGCTGCAGACTCATAGAATCTTTGAATTGGAAGGGACCACAAAAGGGCTGTCTAGTTCAAGCCATGCAGCAATATGCTGCTAAAGCAGTTCCAAAAGATGCTCATCCAACCTTTGTTTAAAAATCTCCAAAGAAGGAGAACCTACCATGGTCTGAGGGAACCTATTCTACTCTCAGACAGTTCTTATAGTCAAAATGTTCTTCCTGACACTTGGGTGGAATCTCTTCTCTTGTATTTTGAATCCATTGGTTCATTGTCCAGCTTCTGGAAGAGCAGGAAACAAGCTTACTGCATCTTTTGTATGGCTGTCTACCAGGAGGACTACCACCTCTGCACCTTCTCTTCTCCAGACTAAACCTACCCAGCTCCCTAGACCTCTCCTCTTGGGCCTCCATGGTTTCCAAGCCCTCTACCATTTTGATCACCCTGCTCTGGACCCATTCCAGCTTGTCAACATCCTTCTTGAATTGTGGTGCCCAGAATTGGACGCGGTATTCCAGATGAGGTCTGAGCAAAGCAGAAAAGGAGGGGATTATTACTTCCTTCAATCTGGACACTATACTTCTGTTGACGCAGCCCGGAATTGTGTTGCCTTTTTTTAGCCACCGCATTGCACTTTTGACTCACGTTTAGCTTGTGGTCTCCTAAGACTCTGAGACTCCTTTTCTCAAGTACTGCTTTCAGGCCAAGTGTTACCCACTCCTATATTTGTACATTTTGTTTTTCCTGCTTAGATGTAGCACCTTACATTTATCCCTGTTGAAATTCACTTTGTTGGTTTTGGCCCTGCTCTCCAATCCATCAAGGTTATTTTGAATTCTGATCCTGTCCTCTGAGGTATTAGCTACCCCTTCCCCTCAAATTTGGTGTTATCTGCAAATTTAAGAAGCATACCTCCTATTCCATCATCTAATTTATGATTCATGACAGCATGAATGTTTCTAACTTTCGGTAGTGGTTTGAGCCTTGGACTATGACTCTGGAGACCAGGGTTTGAATCCCCATGACCTTGGGCAAGTCATGCTTTCTCAGCCTCAGAGGAGGGCAAAAGGAACCCCCCTTCTGCCACGTAAAGAGTACATTGTCAAAGCATTCCTGGCAGATGGCCATCCAGCCTCTGTCTAAAAACCTCCAAAGAAGGAGACCCTACTATACTCCCAGGCAGCATATTCCAATGTTGAATTTACCACGTCCCTTCTCAGTCTTCTCTTCCCTATGCTAAATACGCCCAGCTCCTAAGCCATTCCCCACAGGGCTTAGTTTGCAGACCTTTGACCATCTTGGTCGCCCTTCCTCTGAACATGTTCATTGATGCTTAGATTTGTTGAGATTTATTTAATTTGTTATTTTATGTTGAAGGGATGGGAAGAGGTGCCATTGGGATTTTTCCTTCCTCTTCCCATGCAGAATCATATGGCTGACTGGGGGTGCTCTGCTCCTTGACATAGGCAAGGTGGGGAGATTGGGTGCTCTTTGCTTCCTTGCCTCAGGCAACAAAATCCCTTCGTTTGACCCCTAAAGACCTTGGGCGGTAAAGAGGATGCAAATGGGCGATACGCTTTTTCACTTCCCCTCCATTTGTGGGAACAAGTCGGGCTCTGTTGCACAAGAAATTCAAGGTACTCCCTGGGGCTGCGGTGATTTCTAGAGGAAAAGGAAGACTCTGTTCTGCTTGTACAGCATCAGTGCACCAGCTGAAAGTTATGCTCCCTGAGCAAGAGGAAGCGGTCAGCTGGGAGATATTCTGCAACAGCCCTCCCAAGCTGTGAGGAAGGTTTGCCTCTTGGGAACCCTCAAGGCTATTTTTTACAGCCTTCAACTTCTTTGGACTCCCAGGAGTTCCCTTTTCCTAGCCAAATGAGAAAGAGAGAAAGAGAGGGTGAGATTCGTCTCTCTTGCAAGCCCTTAGGAGTATCAGTTTTTCCAAACCAGGAATGGATACACCTCTGAGTATTTCTGGCTCAATAGCTTCATTTTGCAATCCCTGGGGGGTCTCAAGGGCAGAAGATTCACCCCGTGGCCCCTCCAGCACACATCTTCTGGATGGACTTGTGGCAATGGAGTGTCACAGCCACAGCTGCCAGGACGAGCATGCCATGGGGAGCACTTAAATGAGGCATCAAAAATCACTCTATGCGGAAATGGCATTGCACATGGAGGGAGAGGCAGGAATAGGGACAGACGGCTAAAGCATCCCTGAGAGATGGCCACCCAGCCCCTCTTTGAAAAACAGTGTCTGACACCCAGCAAGCCAGTTCTTTCCACCATGAAACAGCTCTTATGGCCAAGAGGTTTTTCCTAATGTTCCTGGTTTGTGATAGGGTTGCCATAAGCTGGAAACAATTTGAAGGCAAACAACAACAACAGCAACAGTATAGGTCTGCATATGAAACTCCTATGCTACTATGCTATGCTGCCCCATGCAGGATTCCGCAGCCTAAAAGCCCAAGAAGGTGAGGGGACACTTTCCCTCTGTGAGACTCATCTCTTGAGAAAAGGACACCCAGCCATAGACTTATGCATGGTTTCTAACCCATAGGTCCAGGACCTCCTTTAAACGCCTCTGTACTACAGACCGGCAGCTTGAAAGAGCCTTATCTTCTTAACGCTACTCTTTGAAACCAAAGCCACATTTGACATCTCTTTGGATCCTATTACCTTCTATTCCCACTTCCACAGCTGCATGGCTGCAACCTTGTATTCTCTCAGTGCATCTGAAGAAGTGGATTAATATTCACAAACGCTCTGCTAGAATAAACCTGTTGGCCTCAAAGGTACTTTTCCCTTTTCCCTGATCATAATGAAAAGTGCTTGCACTGTTTTCCAGGTTTTACTAATCTGAAATTGGTTTGGAATTTATCCTTTGACTTCTCTTTTACTGCTTGTAACACAAGGATCCAACCGAGTTTTCACAAGGATGGAGTTTCAACCTGACCATCCAGCAGCCCCTCTATCATGTCCCCCACCAGATTTACAGGGTTGCACAGTAGCTCCTTCTTGGTTGCCAGGAACCTACTGGATGATCGCCTAGCTCTGCATCCCTTTATCGAGGCTACAGCAAAGGCATGTCATTTCCATCTTTTGAACATCTACAGGATCTAGAGGTTCCTGGCTGTGGAGACGGCCCATCTGCTTGTCCAGGCCTTGGTTATCTCACACCTGGATTATTGGAACAGTTTACTGGCAGGTTTGCCTTCCTGTTCCCTTTGTCCTCTGGTTTTAATTCATAGTCACGATGTCTGGGTTGCTTTAAATCTCCCTAAATACTCACCTGTTTCATCTCCTTCACTAGCTACTAGTTTGGGCCAGGGCCTGTTTCATACTTTTGGTTCTGGTATTCAAGGCTTTGCATTCTAACCTCCCTCGATACCTTGCAGTTCAGCTGGAATTGTATGTTCCATCCAGGAATTTAAGGTCTACTGGCAATGGATTATTGTTTGTTTCATCAACACATACAGCAACCTCAAGGTTGCCAGCCTGGCTCTGCATTTGAGGAACTGTCTTCTTTTGGACCTCTGGCTGGAGGGGAAGCTCCCCCGTTTCGTAAAGGGCTGAAGACCTTCCTCTTTGATTCACCTTCTTAAGCCACTGAGATGTGTTTAGGTGTTGAGATGGGTAGCAACCGGTGGGATGTTGGGGATTTCAGTCTATGTGTTGCTAGAGTGTCATGTTTATTGTCTTTGCGCCTGAGTGTATATGTCCCACCCTTTGGTGAAAAAGACATTATAAATAAACATTGTTATTCTTCTTCAAATGCTTCTATTTGTTTTTTCAGGATCTTTAGCAATGGCATCTCCAGACCTTATGTTGACTCAGACGCCCCCCTCCTTGAATGTCCCGGAAGGATCAACGCTGAATATGTCATGCCAGTTCAATGGAAACAACATTTCCAAGTGGTATCTTGAGTGGGTTCGCAATAAAAGTGGTGAAGTAGTGACACTAAAGAACTCAAGCCAAATTCATATAACTGTGGAGAGAGACCCTGCATTGAGTTATCTCATTTTGGAGAGAGCTGATATCCATGATTCTGGAATGTACCGGTGTTATATTGCCAACCCAAAAGGCTTCTGTCTTTACAGCAATGGGACACAAGTCATTATTAACGGTAAATAATCCATTTTTGTGCCCAACTCTTTTCATCACAAGGAAGCCTGAGTTATCTTCCCAATTATATGCGCTGGTGAACTTTTATGAGTTTAGGTGAGTGAGTGTTTTTCTAAAATGAGAAAATATTTTAGATGACAGACTGAAAGCCCTTCCTGTTTGATGTAAGTGGACATTCCAGTAATAAAGAGATGAGGCCTTCCGATACGCATAGAACAGCAAATTCATTCATTCCGTGCCCTTGCAGCCACCTTCCCAGTTCTTGTTACTTTGATCCAACACGTCTAGATCAAACCGCTTTGCAAAATGTATTGCTAATTGCGATAAAAGAGCAATTGGCTGGATGTTGGAGAGATGACACTGTGCCCTAGGCACCTGAATGGAAATCCACGGAAGCACAGTCCGTGGGAATTCACATCCTCTCCCTAATAAAGGAGAGATGGATTGTGTGGTGTTACAAACAAGCGTGTGCGGCCAAGGCCTGCCGGACCGTTCCGTGGGGAACCCCGGTTGCAAGAGGAACTGAGTTACGGTGGAGGGGAGGGCGGGAGATAAGACAAGCACTAGCTCAGCTCTCTCCTCCACCCACACTCGTTTTCTATGTTTCCTTCCTCCCCAAACCTAAGGGTTGCAAATAGACATGTTTGCTGCCTATTGAGCTCCTCCAGATGGAACTCATGTGTTTCTTGCCAGAGGACTTTGGTAAAACGGCATTTCTGTCACCCTGGGGCCCTTCTCTACTGCGCGGTTATAGCAGGTGAATCCACTTGAACTGCCCTCATCCTGCCTTGTGGAGTTTTGGGGTTTGTAGTTTGGTAAGGCACTCGAGCTTTCAGACAAGGATAGTTAAGAACCTTACAGAACCACAGATCCCAGGATTTCCCAAGCTGGAGCCATGTCAGCTAAAGTGGAATCGTATGCTTTAATTGTGTAGTGTGGACGGACCCCTGGAATATTTTCAGGTAATTCCCAACTCTGGGTGCAGCATTTTATTCCCATTTATTATGGGTTGCTTTTTAATTTCAAGCCATATTGGAACCAAAAAGAAAAAGAAAAGGAAAGAAAGAGAGAGAGAGAGAGACTATCCCCCTTTTTTCCTCTCTCTCTTTTTCAATTTCAATTTTTTTTTAGAGTTATGGATTCAGCATTGCATCAAGTGAAATGACACTTTGACACTTTGACACTTTAACACTGTAACTCCGTAACACTGTAATTTTATTTTATTTTTTAAAAAATATTCTGAGAATACCGTAATAGCAGTTGCAATCTGTTTCAAGTAGTCTCCTCGAGAAATAGCTTTTCTTTGAAAGAATTTCTGGGGTTTAAGCTCTGAAGCAGACCCAAAAAGTCTCGTAGCCGCTTAAAACAGGAATCTTGAGGACGAACTGGTTTTTCTGTGTACCCAATAAAATGCATTTCGTTAAGATGCCACAACAGTCTTTCTAGTCTTGAAAGTCAAGAAGATTTTAGTAAACGCAAAGACTGTGGCTAATCCAAGGTAACCCAGGGAATTTCTGTGGCTAAGCAGGGATTCAGACCCTTCTCTTCTGGAGACTAGTCCAACACTCAGACCTATTGGTGGGCCTCCTTCTCTGGATGTCTCCAAAAAAGAGGCTGGACAGCCACCTCTTCTTGGGAAGGCTTTAGCTGGAGATCCTGCACGGAGCAGGGAAGTTGGACTCGATGGCCCAGGAGGCCTCTTCCAACTCTTTCATCCTATGATTCATCGCACTGGGTCCCTCTTACTGTATGCCAGGCATAATAACAAAGGCTTTAATGAAGCTACAAATTAGTGTCATATTTTTTTCCTGTAGAGATTACTGATTTGATGGTGAACCAGACTCCTGGAGATCTTGAGAAAACGGAAGGAGAAAATGTCACCATTGAGTGTTACTTCCTGACTGTCAGCAACCTCAGCACCATGTATGTACGGTGGCGTAAAAATATGGAAGAGCTGAATAACCAAACAGGATCAGTCCAAATAATTCAGGACCTGGAAAAGGGGTTTTCCTCTCTCACCCTAACGAAGGTTGATAAGAGCGATTCAGGATTCTACCAGTGTGAAGTGGGGAGCAGCTTAAGAAATCGGTCAGGACTGGGAAACGGATCTCGTCTTGCTGTTACTGGTAAGTGGTGGAAGTTCTCTCTCTCTCTGATTATTGCAAGATGAGCAGTTTGCAAAATGCCTCCCATAGGGGAGGAAGGCCCAGAGTGCAATGGGAGCACCTCATGTACCTTCCAAGGATGTGGGATTATGGGTGATAATGAGTGCATGTTGCAGCGGGGATCCTTACGGAAGACTCCCATCTCCTTTCTTCCATGGCCCCTCAGCTACTCTGAGTCTAAGGTGAAAAGGCAACTTGGGGAAGAAATCTTTGAGCCAAAAAAGCATCCAAAGAGGAAAGACTAAAGCAAATCTGGCTTCCCTTCTGACAAACAATTGGACCGAAGGAAAAGAATGCAGAATACTGTCTAAAGCACAGGGATTTTTTGAGCCCCAAATTACTCCATCCTTTTCTCTCCGCCCCACTGCAAAAAATGACTCACAGAAGACTACCACCTCCTTTCTTCCGTCGCCCCTGGCCTTTTCCGAGTCTTAGATGAAAAAGCAACTTGAGCTTTTGAGCCAAAAAAGCACCCCAAGAGGAAAGACGAAAGCAAATCTGGCTTCCACCCTAACAAACAATTGATCCCGATGAAAAGAACATAGTATGCTGTCTAAAGTGCAGGGACTTTTTGAGCTTCAGGTTACCCCATCCTTTTCTCTCTTGAGGTTATGAATCTACGTAGTTGTAGGACTTGTCCACAGAAATACACAGAGTGACCTTGGGTGTGTCACACACTCTCAGCCCTCAGAAAATCCTATGATAGCTTCACTTTAGGGTTACCATAAGTTGGAAACATCTGTTTCTAGTCTCTATCTATCTATCTATCTATCTATCTATCTATCTATCTATCTACCTACCTATCTACCATCTTTCTTCAGTCTCTGTCTATCTGTCTGAGAGACAGCATGGTCTAGTGGTTTGAGCACTGGGCCACCACTTTGGGAAGTAGGGTTTAATTCCCTCGCTCAACCACAGAAACCCACTGGATAGCCTTGGGCACATCACACACTCTCAGCCCCAGAAAACCCTGTGATAGCGTCACCTTGGGGTCACCCAAAAGTTGGAAATGACTTAAAGGCATACAACAGCATTTTTTTCCCAAACCAGAAGTAGACTTAATGGTCACTTTAGTTTTGATTTGGTTTTGTCAATGTTTGGGCCTTTTTGGCAGCCCCCTGTGGCCCCCCAGAGGTTCCCAGGGGCAGAAAATGAGCCCCCAGATCCATTGAAGTTAAGCAAAGAGGAGATAGAACCTTTTTTTTCCATAAGGACTACTGTCAATTTGATTGAAGGTTTGCCTTTTGCTTTTTTGTTTTGTTTTTGTTAAGCAGAACACAACAAGCAGCTGCACCAGGAGACCTCAGAGGAAAATACTAGAAATGAGTTAGGACCTGGAGCTGGAGCTGGAGCTGGACCCGGACCTGGGCCCGGGCCCAGATTTGGAATTGGTGCCGGAGTTGGAGCCGGAGCTGGAGTGCTTCTCCTCCTCCTGCTGCTAAGCATCTTCATTTGGAGGTACAAGAAGAAGAAAGTCAAAGGTAAGGCTCTCTTGCAGGACGCACAGGAGCTGGGCAGACATTCGCCAGCAGGCAAAAACATTCTTATTTAAGCTGGCTTTTAACATGCAAGCAGGTGGGCTTTTAATTTATCAATTTGTTTTTAAAATTTGTGTAGATTTTTATGTGCTTTTTAATGTTTTAAATTATTTTAAAAGTTTTATTGACTTTTTTTTTATTTTTTGGAAGCCACCCTGGGTCCCACTCTGGGAGAAAGGCAGCATATAAATATAATAAATGAATAAGTTTGGATGCCTGAGGCAGAAAAGTAGATGGCAATTTAAATTATTTCAGATGGACTATCTTTCCTTCCTGAGATATTCTTCTTCTTAGGGGCAGGTGTCAAGGATGAGAAAATTTGCCTGCATCTTTTACATCTCCAGGTGCCAAAATGAGTTAACTGGGCTCGAGCACTGAATACCTTGGCCTGGAAAAAGGAATACCATTTAGGCAAAGTGTGGTGGCTATTTTGGGCAGCTGTCAATGGATGATATGAAAAGGAAACAAATGGTTGCTTAATTTGCTATTGTATTTTTACTGCAAGGGAGGGAAAGAGGCCTGGGATCTTCCATCCCAGGTGCTGAAATGGCTTGGCTGGCTGTGGGTAGCTTGGGGTGGGCCAAAATTAGCTGCTCACCTCCAACAGCAAAATGTCTTTGGTTGCTTCTGAATATCAGGACTGTCTCCTTACATATTCTCCTGGGTTGGGGAGGTTTCAGTCTCACTCAGTCTTGTCAAGGTCTTCAGAAAAGAAAAACAGACTGCTGTTGTGTGGATCTGTGAGGCCACCTTGTCTGCATCAGTCCCACTGCCAATTTTAGCCATTTCCACACTACACTGTTATAGTACTATTATTCCACTTTCAACATCCTATGGAATCCTGGGACTTGCAGTTTAGGGAGGGGCCTTTAGAATTCTCAGCCAGGGAGCTCTTTGGCCTCAGTAAACTACAAAGCTCAGAATCCCACAGGATGCTGAAAGTGGAATAATGGCACCACGACAATGTAGTGCAGAAATGGCCTTCGTGTCCTATACCTGGTTTATTGCTTATCAGGGCCCCTGACAAGGAGTAAGATTTAAGCCTTCCCTACCTGTATTGACTAAATGTCCTAGTTCCAGATCAGGACTCCACATGCTAGCTTGAGAGGTCTAAAAAAAAAAAAAGTTTATCCTAAATTGCACACTGCATATTTTTAACGTAGCACGTAATTTAGCCATTGGACTCTCAAGAAGCCCAATGCCAGCCTAGGCTTCAGAGTCCACCCAGGAGAGCATGCAAGTGACTTAAATGAGATGGATCATCACTGCCACCAATATTGTTTACTCATTGCCCCATTTAAATTCCCTAAAGCCTATTAACTGCTTTTCATTTCTGCTTCCTTCCATTTCTGTTGGTGCTCTGGGATTTACATCAGATGCAGATAAAGAAAATGTTCCAACCAAGGAAGACAAAAAGGTAAGATGGATGGCTGTAATGCAATAAACTGGTTGTCTGAGATCCTGCATTCCCAGATGGATGCTACCCTCCAAAATCCATCTCTTAAAATAGGCAGTGCCCCCAACCCAAAGGTGTCCAAGGCAGAGCAGGGCACTGGAAGATTTTCTCATTGCATCCCACCAAGGGGAGAGTGCTGGAGTCATCATTTCCCATCTGTAGCACCTAAGAAACCTCTTGGTTGGGGCTCTGTCTGGCTGAAGAAGTAGGTTTCTGGAGTTACATTCAGTCATAAACATGAATCCCAAAAGTTACAAGATCCTAAGTCCAGCTTACAATGTCGTAAATACTGAGCAAGATGCCAGTCACTGTTTTAACCTTGAGCAACTGGACTGCATTTAGGGAAAAAGGCAGGACATGTCAAATTTTTAAAAAATAATAAGCTCATACGTCAGAGAATAGGAGCTGCGGTCTTGAAAATTCTGAGTCGTGGCTTCCATTATTGAGTACGGGACAAACTAAATGAGCTGTAAGTTTGGGGGCTAATTGCAATTAAATTCACATTTAGAATAACTATTGATAACTTCCAGTAATATACCCCACTTGTTTCATCAAACATAGTAACTTTTAGAAACTGTTTGGCAAGGAGTCACATCATCTCATGATAATGCCCAAAATGTAAGAAGCTCAGGTTAGTCATTTTGGCTTCTGGGGAGAGTGCAGGTTTGCAATTAGAGGGAGGAAATGTTGAGGTGCAGCGATCTGTTCTACCGCTCAGAATAGGGAAGTTGAAAATGGGGTTTGCCCTTGCTGGTGCATATGGAATGAATGCGTAGCAATCGGCGGAAGCAGGAAGACACTTGCCGTCTATCACTACATTTCCTTCGCTCACCCCCAGCTTACTCTTAAATGCAACAGGACTAGACCTGCTTGAGAGAAGGAGCCCATTTCTATTTTCAAGGTCTCAAAAAACCAATCAATGGCAGCTGGCGACTTCCACATCAGTGGGGGTGATGAATCTGATCTGGATTTTAATTGGAACTAGTTTGACCCATCCAAAATCCTGAACATTTGCGGAGGGGGGGGAATAAGATTCACTCAGCATCTTGAATGGCTCCTTTAAAGTTCAGACTAAAGCCTGGAGCAGATCCACTGCTTAATAGACATGGAAACCACCAGGCGTCACTATCCAAAAACTCCGCAGGACTTTTTGCAACATCTGGTTTTCTCTAAAGTCCTCCAGACATGGCTTAACTGTAACTCCTTCATCCCTTGGTGTGTTGGCTATGGCTGCTGGGAGTTGCAATCTAACATCATTCTATAAGGCTGCATGATTCCCACTCACCCTCTATGGTCAATATGCTTCTAGCTAAGGTTGTAGTGAAGACAAAATTTTCTGTGTGCCTTTTTCTCACCAGCAGCATCTGCCTTTGACCAGCCAAATGAGCGAGGTGACATACGTCGACCTCAACTTCCACAGAAGAGAAGCGCAACCAGCTTCTGAAGTGATTTATGCAGAAGTGAAAAGAGGTGCGAAATAGCATGGTGGCAAGAGCAGCCGGCCCAGGCCAAAGCCGACCCGTCCCATCTGAGGAGAGGAAGAGGAGCAGAGCAAGCACGTGTGAGACAGACCGGCTCTTCTGTGAAGCCTCTCCCTTCCACTCCAGAAGGGGCCTTCCACCTCCTTTCTAGGAAAGGAGGAACTGCTACCTCCCCTGCCTCTTGCCTCTCTTGGGCTGGGAATGCCCATTCCTCCCCAGTAGCTTTCCCCTACCTAGTGCCCTCCAGATGTTTTGGACTACAGCTCCCATTCCTGGCCACTGGAGGCCGTATAAGGTCAAGCTGATGACAAATGTCGCCAAAAACTGCTCAACCGTAGCACTGTGGGAGACAGTTGCTCTAAACTGACACCTGGCACCAAGAATGCTGTGACCACTGAAGCTACTGCTGTCCTTTGTCATCACTTCCCATCATGCTAATACCATGTAGGAAGAGCATAGTGTTTGTACAGAGATAATACATGTGATGCACTTTGAACCCTAGAAGTACTGCATATTTTTAAAAATCAATAAATACTGTTAGAACTGTGGTTCATGCAAGGGGCTAAACAATCAGAAGAAGCCATTTAAGAAGAAATAACATGGAATGAAGGTGATGGCCATGTATGCATCCTCTCTCATTCTCTCCTCCCTCCCTCATGTGCGCTGTCTAGAGTCATCCGGGGGGCTTACAGTGGTAGAACCAGGCCTTACACAAACCTAAGCAATGTTTTCAGGCCTTGCAGAAAGAGGTATTCAGTACCTCCTTGTGCAACGTCTTTTCTTCAGTTGCACAGTGACAGCTGTACAATACTGGGGGTGAGAAGAACATCGGCTGTCCTTGTGCAGCTGGAAAAAAGGAGCAGCCTTCGCCCTTCTGGCTTTCCAGTTATAGAGGTGCACTGAATGCCATTGAACGCCCAGAAAAGAAGGAATAATTATGGCACTTGGTTTCTCCAGCATAAGAACAGCAGAGGAGCTCTGCATTCCACCAATATTAAAAAAGTCTTTGGTGCTGTCAGCACAGGCTAAGGAAATGCAAATGAACAGTACTGAAAATGGATGTATTTGAAATTCATGCACTACTGCTTTTACCGCTGGAAGGGGAAACCCAGCAAAAATATGCTGAAAGCCTGACTCCTATTTTCAAGGTCAGTCTTCCCTTCCAACAACTTTCTCACCACCTCACCCATCACCAAAGTCATTTGCTTGTGTTCTGTTTACAAATGACCCCAGACTGCATGTGACTGCCCAACATGCAGAGGGTGCATGTGCAGTTCTTCTCCTCTTTCTCTTCATATTGACCAAGATCCTAGATCAGCTATTTAGTTCACTATATTTACCAAGCAATGTATCCTGGCCCGCTTTACTGGCAATCAGCTGTTGTGGGCAAAGGAGATGTGCTCTCCTTTTGATTGGGGCACAGAAGAATGACATTTCCACCCCTTTCTGCCAGTGATCTCCGGTGATTTGATTGTTGCACCAGAGGCTGCTATTGCACCACAGGTTGCTGGCAGGAGAAAGCTGGAAACATCAGTTTGTTGTGCTCCAATTGATAGGAGAATAGACCTCCATCGCTCACAGAGGGTGCTGCCTGGTAAACCAGGATTGGGGGACTTTTATGATCATGGCAATAGAGATTACAAATACAGATCAGTTATGGATGCCTAATTCTAGGTTACACAGACAAAACTCCAATACTGATTTCCAGCCACAGCCTTTTCTTTATACAGCAAGAGTGTTCATCAATTGCTCTATCTGAACAGCTATATCTGGGAACTATTGTAAATATAAAGGAAATTAAAGATAAAATTTGAGGTATTCCGACAGACGGGGATCCTTGCACAGTTTCTCTTCCAGAGCCATGTACTTCAATGGGGCTGTCTCTTTGTGCCTGGGAAAAGGAGGAGAGAGAGAGAGAAGAGAGATCAAGGCCAGCGAAGAAGAGTCGCAAGAACTGGGGAAGCAAGCTTAGCCTGAGAATGGCAGGGAGGGACAGCTGGCCGCTTCCATGTCAGTAGGGTGATGAAGCCATCCCAGTCCTTAAGAGAGCTGTCCAAGGTGCTGATCTAATGTAGGGGAGAGGGTTTGGTGCCTCAGATCACTCCTTGAAAGTTCACACTAAAGCCCCAGCCTCCTGTGACTAGCTTTTACTTCCACCACCCCAGCCATCCCGATGCAGCTAAGGACCTGAAGACACCTTGACCAGTCCCACCATCTCAGCAACCCAGAATAGGCAAGGTCTTCTTCGCAGCCTAGCCTTATGCAAAGAGCACTAGGATGGCCAGGGAAATATAGACCTCTCTATCTGAAAGCGAAAGGGATTCCAAATCACAAGCAAAGTCTGCATCCCAGAATCCCTTCCACACACTGACAAAGGTGGAGCGGTCCATTTTCCCTACCTGCTGAGACGGAGCTCCAAGATGCGAATGCGGAACATGGCGTCTGAGCAGTAGTTCAGGTAGGCGTCCTCGTCCTCCAGGGTCATGTTGAGCTGGTTCTGCTGGTACCACTGCTGTTTCTTCTGAAGCTCCTGGGTCTCCTGGTACAAGGAAAGAGAAATTTTGGTGGACTGCGGGAAGAGCACAGGTCAGGTCTGAGCCAGGGCCAAGCTGCAAGCAGTCTCAGTCAGGTGTAGACAGCCAGGAGACTGGCTCTCTGTGGTGATGGTCACACAAGGAGGTGTGTGGTCCAGAAGAGTGGCAGTTGGTGGCTTCCATGTCAGGAGCTGGTAAATCTGCCCTGGGATTTTCCACAGTTTAAAGGAACTCTCAAAGGTGTTGGGACCAGCATGGTGTTGCGCTTTGAACATTGGATTACAATTCTGGAGACCACAGTTCAAATCCCTGCTCGGTCAAGAAAATCTACTGGGTGCCTTTCAGCAAGTCACATTCTCTCAGCTACCGAGGGAGGCAAAGGCAAACCCCTTCTGAACAAAGTTTGGATGGGCATATTTCAAAAGATCTTTAGTTGTGTATTCCTGCATGGCAGTGGGTTGCCTAGATGGTAACTTCCAATTCTGCCTGTAAGATTCTACTATACTCGACCTGAAAGTAGATTCACTGCCCGCCGTCTCAGTGACAGTAAGACACAAACCACCACTGTTTTGTAGCACATACTTCCCTCAAATTGGCAATGGATATTCCCCATTCATTCTGGAGACAGGTTTCAGCACCTTGGAGAGCTCCCTTAAAATTCAGTCTAAAAGCTGGAGTGGATTCCCTGACCCACCAACATGGGAGCCATCAACCACCTCTGTGCCCCCCCACCAAACACAAAACAGGGCCTTCCAGAGCAGTTAACAGAAGACAGGTCATGAGGACAGAGCTACTTCAACTGAAAACAGTCAAAGCCCCACCCAGGCTGGCCCACTTTTCCTTTGGACATCTCCCCCACCCCACCCGATGCCAATATACTGAGGAGAATGAGGAAGGAGCAGGTAGTACCTTCTCGAAACGGGCCTGGATGAGGTTGGCCTTGTCGACAAGGCGGTGCTTGAAATCGCTGAGGCAATCCTCCTTGAGGCGCAAGGCCAGCCACTTGGTCATCTTCTCCACCCCGCCCACCTGGATCAGGAAGGGCGCCAGGTAGTCCAACTCCTGCTCCACCTGCCGCTGGCGCTCCTCTTGCTGCAGGCGCTCCTGGAGTAAGGAAAGAAGGGCGCTGAGATCCACTGGCTGGGCCCGGCTCTGTGTCTAACACATGGGGACTACAGGGTGAGTATCCCTCATCTGAAAATCTGAAGTTCTCCAAAGTCCAAAATGTTTGAAAAGCAGAATCCAGCCTTCATCCTGTAGAGAACATGAGGGAATTATGGAGGCCCACTTGAAGCCCTCATGTTCCCTACAGGAGGAAGGCAACAGGAGAAGAACTGACAAAAAAAGCAGACCCTGCACTGCAAGAATGTATGTGCAAATATTCCAAAATCTTAAAAAATCCAAAACATCTCTGGTTCCAAGCATAAGGGATGCCCAAGGGATGCATCACGAGGGACAAGGGAGAGCCTTTTGTGTTGTGGCACCGTTTCTACAGAATGGCCGATCAGCACTGATGTTGGCCTCTTTTCATTCTTTTAGTTTTTACAATGATTTATTTATTGAGTGTCAAAAACAAAAAATCTTATTTGCAATCAAAAGGAAATATAACCAGGAGGAAAAAATAAAAATAAAAAAACAGTAAATAAAAAGGCTAAAACTAAATCACACTATTAACACATTAAACCAATACATTTACCACTAACTAACTAAAACACCAAATAACACCTTACTAAAACCCAAAGGGGGCTCTGAATTCTCCACTCAAATCAAACTATAATGAAAGAAAAAGAAGGAGGGAATAAAGAAAAACAAAGTCACATTCTCATACACAAACAAAGTGAATACCAAAACCCCTCTGAACAAATCTTACCAAGAAAATCCCATGAAAGGTTCGTCTTAGCGTTGCCATAAGTCAGAAATGCCTTGAAGGCCCACAGCTACAACAAATGCCACCAAAAGGATGCCAGTCAATGTGTTGGTGCTCTATCACTGAGCTATCTAAGAAGCCATTGTGCAGAACGCCATAAGCAAAGGCTAGGATCCGGAAGAGGTCCAGCTTATCTCCTGGAGAACATCTCTGTGCCATAGACTTCTAGCAATTTACTGTCACTCCCTCTCCCCTACTCCAAGAGTCTCAGGAAACAGAGTTGGCTACTGTTTGGAGAATACTTTCATTTACATCCCATTCACTCCTGGCAAGAGGTCCCAGGAAAGTGAAAATGGACATTAATTGAGGCTGCATAGGCCTCCCAGATAAGTTCCAGAAAGGGGCTGACAAATGCTGCACACCTGTGATTCAGGAAGGCTGCCACCTACCATTGCCTCCCGTTGTTCTTTGCTCTTTTCGTTCCTCTCTGTGTCATAAATGGATACGGTCAGCTTGCTGGCAGCTTCTTCTTCCTCACAAATCCTTAGAATCTCCAGGATCTTGGACAGGACAGAAATAAGTTACAAATAACTCCACAGACAGCTAGAAAGACCAGGTGAAATAAGGCAACTTGGTTCCTTTAAGGTTTAGAAGACAGAATTTCAACATGAGTAACTTCCATAAGAAGCAAAAACTACTGAGACACAACTTTTAAAGACGCAGGAATTGTGTCCCATTTTTTTTACCTACAGCAGCCTTGGGTGAATATGACATTTTGAAACCCACCTGTAGCATTTATGAAGATTTCTTATACTCAAGTCAGACCACTGGTTCTTCTAGCCCAGTGTTGTCTCTTCTGCCTTCCCATTACCTGCCACCCGAGATCTCTTACCTGTGGACAACCATTGTTAAGTTCTGACCCGGCCTCTGGCCAAGATGTCCTCTCCCTCCCAGTTACCTCCGTCTCGGATTCCCACACTTGGTGCCGGGAACGCTTCTCCTCTTCTATGAGGTTCATCAGCATTTCATATAGATGGAACAATTTCTTTTCTTTCTCAGTAGACCCAGCCTAGAAGCAAAGCAACCAGTGGAGAATGACTGAGGGCTCTGTTGGTCCTCCATCTAGGGATAAATGGAATGCACTACTTTTGGTCCATATTAGTTTCACACGTGTCCATTTATAAGTTGCCTTTTGGGAGGAATTCACAGTTTTGCAGAAAATACAGGGTATGAATAAAGTGGAGGAGGAAGTTGCCCTCATTCCAACCTGTTTCTATGTTCATATTTATCTGACTGGTTGTTTTGAGATGAATCCACGCACATGAATTGTATATCTTTTATTTTTTTAAAAAAATCATTTTGGTACTTTTTTTTAAGCCAGCTGTATCACAAAATATGAACCATTGCTAAATTGGAAGGATGAGGGGGAACCACTCTGAATGTTAACCTGAAAAATAAGAATAATTTCTGCTCACTACCAAATGCGGGTCAGATGAAGTCCTTGAGTGTCCCTACAGCCACATGAGATTTAAATCAAGGTGCAAAACCTGTGGTCCTCTAAATACTTTTTGCCCACATCCCTCATGCTTTCTCACCATTGACTATGCTGATGTATGTGAACAGACCGTGTATGGGGATAAAATACTCACTCATGCAAGCAGCGGGGAAGAGGATGAGATGGGGTAGCAGCAAGAAGGAGGGTGCACATGTGCTTTCCATTGCTTGCTCACTTAAGGCAGGAGGGGGGAGATATTTGCAGTTTTTTCCACTTTTACAGGGGTCCTGCACCCCTGATCCTCACAAAAGTGGAGGGCGGACTGTATTAGGCAGAGTTAAACTATTTGTTCCTCCACCTCAGGCAGTAAAATATCTTGGGGTTCCTGCAGGAGCTTAAGGCTTCTTTCAAGCTGTTACTCATAGCACCTTTCCTCGATTTGGTGGCATACCTGAAGTAAGCCACCCACTTGCATCAAGCCAAATATCTTCCATATGGAAGTATTCTGCCTATCGTTCCCAAGTACATGTTGCCCCCTGAACCACAAAGGAAGTTCATGGCAGAAATATGACCAGGTGCTCACTATGCCTGTTCCTTGCTGCTTCCTTGCTTGTTCTCTGCAATGGCTCATTAAGATCTCTCCCAAATACTAGCATTTTTTCCACTGGTCTCAGATGGCTCTGTTTTTTAGACTTTACCTGGTAGCTGATGCACATGTCAGGAGTCATCACAATCTTATTCCCCTTGTTGTCCACGTCTGACCGTTTGCTGAACTCTCTCTTTGAAGGAGTGATATAATTCTTCTTGCGGTGGTAAGTCAGGTAGATCTTCTCCTCCAAAATGGAAAAGATGCGTTCAGCCACATCCTCATCAGCCAGTTTGGCTGGATTCCTGTGGAACCGTTCGGTGATTTTCTGGAAAAGCGTGCGGAGAGGACAGAAGATGTCATATTACAGTAGAATCAAACTCCTGGCTATCACATTAAAAGAACAGAGGCACAATGGGTTAAAATAAGGAGTAGGAGAGCAGATGCGGGCAAACGTAAACCTTCTTTGAAAATATCATGCCAAGAAAATCCAATAATACTATTGGTTCAGGGTCACCATAAGTTGGAAATAACTTGAAGGCACACAGCCACAAGAAAGACACAAGCATTTGGGCTCAGCTGAGGGTTCTAGATCAGGGCTGGATAGAAGGGTGAAATATGAGGGGTGGCCTGGGCAGATATCACCACTTGTGGGACCAGTCCTGTCCTGGATGATTCAGTGGTACATGAAGAAAACATTGATCATTTGGTTCTTCTTTGAAATGTGGCATTCCCACCACCCAATGGTGTGGGGGGTGCAGCTTTGGGGTACTTCTATGGGTTGGATTTGCAGTACTCAGTCTCTCTCGATAACTCTATTTCTGCTTTAAAAAACCCCAATGGGGTGAATTAGCTTCACCTGACCTTTTACATGGGACACAAACCCACCCCTCGCACTGTTTAGTGGGGAGGGACCACCCGTTTTTCAAAACCAGAAATGGGTGTGCTACCCCTTCTATTTTTATTTTTGCATCCTTAGGCACCTTGGGCTGTCCTTTCAGTCCCTAGCGTGTGCCAGGGGATGAAAACTGTCCCCTGGATCTGCTACAGCTGCCCACCCTCAATTGAATGAGACAGTCTGCCTCTGAGCATGCTAGCACAATTTCCTCACCGAATTTGAAAAGCTGAACTAGCAATCTGGCCCTAATTTGCCATTCTTTCTCTTTGGGGCTCTGGGACATTGGTTATAGTTAGCCGCTGTGATTGTTGATGTGTAGCATCAGGTTGGCTTTGACTTCTGGTAACTCTAGAAATCACCCAGTCATCCATAGTCTTACTCAGGTCTTGCAAACTCAGGGCTGTGGTTTCCTTGATGGAGTGAATCCACCCATGATAAGGTCTTCCTCTTTTCCTACTGCCTTCCACTTTCCCCAGCAATATTGTTTTTTTCCAAGGAAACATCGCAACTCCTGATAGCCCCAAAACATGACAGCTTCAGCTTAGTTATTTTGGCTTCTAGGGAAATTCCAGGCTTGCTTTGCTCTTGGATCCATTTATCTGAGACACTGTGCTACACTTACCACGATAGGCCGGGCGTTTGTCTCAGTGTTGGCCAAAGTGGCTGTCACTTTCTTCATCCTTTTGCCAAATTCCGTGTGTCGATAGTACAGGAAATCTGACCGGCCTACAAAATATTCTGTCATATCTGCGGAAGTTTCAATGCGTTTCTCAAGCCCATCCACCCGGGTCTCACTGTAGAATTCCATGGTCCGCTCCGTCTCAGGATCCATTGTCTTGTAGATGTGGGCTAGGGAATAAAAGAGAGACCCTGGATGGAATCTCCAGCTGACAGACGGGTGGGAAACATGGGGCTGAATATTGGGCAAAACATTTTACACATCATTCTAGGAGCTGATCAAGAAAATGGTTATCTTATGGAATGGCAAAAAATACCCCACCAAAACCCTGCAATTTTAATCCAGGGAAGGGGAGAAAAGTATTTCAAACACCTGCAGAACAATATCCAAAGAATGATTACTCTTGCCTCTGAAAAAATCAGAAAGTAAGCGTATCCAAACTGAAAGCTTTCTTCTTGGTGTTTTATTCTGCTATTTGGACTTTTTAGAACTGTAGCTCCCAGAATCCCCTCGCCAAGATGACTAGTGGCCAAACTATCAGCAGGATTCTAGAAGATATAGTGTCCAGAATATTGGGAGGATTCTGGGAGTTGTAGTGCCCATGGTTTCAGAGGGATCGTAGTCTATAAAAGTAACATTTCAAAGCTTTGGGACCCACTGGCCAACGGCAATGTCCATCAAAAATATGGATACACTTTTTTCGAAATAGGAGGGAACACTCCCTTTTCCTTTTGTAGAGGAAAGGCCACTTGTGGTGTTTAGATACCTTTGAGACCCTGTGCGTGTCCAGGGAGGAAACAGTCCGTCGTCACGTCTGTTTGCTTGTTCAGTTCCCTCGTCTCCATCACATCTTCTCGGTTCTTGTACCACTCCTTCACTTCCAGAATTTTGGTATCTTAGGGGGAAAAGAAAACCCTCTAAAACTACGGTGGTGTGCAACTGAGAGAGAAAAATTTCCCATATCTCAATGAAAGGGAAATTTGGAGACTCTGACATGATTAAGCCCAGTCTAAGAAGGCCTCCACTGCAGTGAGGCATGGAACAGAGAGTGACCTGCGGAACCTGCTGGTCAGTATCTGTGCCATCATTTATAAAGAATATTTGCAATTTTTCTTGTCTCTGACAAAAAAAGGGAATCTCAATGTCTCAATGTGACAAAAGAGTTTTTCCACCTTTTCCCCTTACAATGATTTTTCAGATTATGGGACATTTTGGCAAAAGTGTTATTTTGTACCAAAAATAGGCTCTCCTGGAAAAAAAGATATTGTCAAATAGATGTTATTTATTATTAAAAGGCTAAATTGAGACTCATGAAATAACTCATGGTAATGACCCACATGAATTCTCAATCACTGAGAGATTCAAGGGCCCAGAGACTGTATTGTCTCCTGTTCTGAAACCTCTATGGTAATTTGTTCTGAACAAATCTGAAATGCAGCAAAGTAACTCCTCTGCAAGATTTCTAAGAACCTCCCAAAGTGGTTGCTGTATTTTGTGACTGGACTGATGTGATCCCAGGAATAATTTTGGGGCCCCAAGACGGTGCATAACACAGGTCCAGAAATTTTGCATGAGAAGATCAAGGATCGGTTGAAAGAATGATCTTGTCAAGGCAAACGCAGATCCTGCTTACAGTCTTGATCCTCGTAGAGAGTGAGCCGGGTGACCAATCCATTGCTGTTCAGATACGGAGCCCATTTCTCCAACTTGGCATTCTTGTACTGAATCACCTTCTTGCCCTGGGGGCACCGGGTCTCAAAGTCTAGTGACAAGAACAGGAATGATGCTGCGGCCAACCATGCATAGCAAAGGTGATGACCCCGTTGAAAGACCACTGGCCATACTGGCCCAGTGACAGTGCAAGTGCTCTGCATGCACAGGCAGCCACGTAGGAGCATGCGGGCAGGGGTAGCAATTCACCCTGGGCGGCAATGTTTTTGGGGCATCCTGGCCCATAGCCATGCCCCCGTGCACCCTGGCCACACCTCCGCGTGCCATGACCACGCTCCCCCGTCCTCCCTCCACACACTCCAGGTTCCGCCACTGTGCAGAGGGAACTAGATCTCTCCTGTTCAAAGGTCCACATGAGATGGTTAGTAAGCAGACAGCTTGTCTGCATCTCAGACTGTCTCTTAAGGCTACATCAGTCTGGCCAAAAGCCTTGGGATTCAGTGGGAGTTAAAGCTGTAGTCACCAAGTTCTTTTTTGTTTCTGATGTCCTTACATAATTCCTCCTGGTACTTGTGAATTTGTGGTATCAACCTGTGCAGGATGTGAGGGTTTTTTTTTATGCTCCAGGAATTTCTGACACAGGCCAAGATAAATACCACCCATTCGTATGCACTGCTTCAGTTCCTCCTACTGTACTTTCCGGCAGTCCCCTCGTTATTCCCCTATGACATATTCGGTTACCAGACTGAAAGCTTTCCCCTCTTTCTTTCAGAGTTATGATGCTAAAGTGGTATAGCACCTCAGCACTATACTAAAGGTTTTAAAGAATTAATTGTGCAAAACAGGGAATGTAGATACTGAGGGAGAAACATTGGGGAGATGTCGAGTTCGTGGTGTGTCTGGTGGGAAGTCATGTCCATACCACTTCATTACATTTCAAGGGGAAGAAAAGAGTGGTTGAAAAGAAACATACAGGCTGAAGGCAGTGCTAAATTCAGCTACCAAAGGCAACAAGAAAGGACCAAAAACCCAAAATACTTGGGGCATGAGTGGAAGCGGAAATGGAAACAACCATTACAAGGAGTGCAGTCCTGAAACGCAAGGCCCTGACATTTGCCGGAACTACGGGGCAGTCTTTGGCAGCCCTTAAATTGTGTGAAAAGCCATGTTGGCATTGCCTAGGAGCTGCACACACATACATTCCAGACCACACACTGCATGCTTATTATGGGGGGAGGTATTAGGGGTTGGGAAAGAAAAAAGGTACCTTTTGGAGATATCTGGATCTGCTCCACCCAAGATGCAGGCATATCAAAACCCTTTGGTTCCTCTTCCTTAAGCTATTAATAAGGTCCAGGAGAAGGGTCCGTTAGGACGCTGACTTCATCCTACTCTGTCTCTAACAATCAAATCCTATTTTTGCAAACAGCCAGGGCTCTGCAGCTCTCTGGAAAAATTCAGCTAATGGGACGCCTTTAATGCTGAATAAGACACAACAACATACCCAGAAAGAAGGGGAGCATATATTTATTTTGCATTACTTTGGACAGGGCAGCTTTTTCCCATGTACTATTCCTAGGCAAATATGCCCCATTTAATGCACAGGTATAGCATAGGAAACATCTAGCTTACCAGTAGTACATGGAAAGCTTTCTCAGCCACACTGACAATGAACCAACAGTGTATAATGAAGCTGCAAAAAAGGCTAAGGTGATTTTAATTTGCATTCACAGAACTGACAGATAGCACTTGGAAATGACAGGATTGGATCCAGACTCAGTCATGCTTATAGAATACCCACCGTATACTTACTCTACAGTGCACCCACCAGGACTTAAGTGAGCCATGATTACCTTATTTCATTGATTTTACAAGGTGTTCTCTAAATATGACAGAGACTGCAGCCAACCTCATGGCTTCCAAATCACTTGTTAAACCTTATTTGAAGTACTAGTTCTAAGCAATGCACAATAAAGAAAATGGCTGTAATCACCTACCAAAACTTCCACCTCATCATCCCCCATTTCTTCTTCCTCCTCCACTTCTGGCAGTGACAGGAGAGGTTTGTCGGCACCTAGAAGCATGAATTCCCAACGCACTGGGTCACCGAGGTCAAACTGGAGATCCTAGAAAAGAATCCATGGCCAGTGGAATCAGATTTTGAGCACCTTATCAAGAGGCCTTCTGAGATCTTCTGTTCAAGTCAACTTCAGCAGTAGGCCAATCCTTGCCATACACACCAACTTTACTCCTGAGGTGACTTGACTTTGACCACACTTAAAGGTGTGGAGGAAGACTTCCTCCAGAGCAACCTCAGCATCAGCTGGGGGCTTGCAGAGGTCAGCTCCTGATCTATGGACAGCATCCATTTTATAAAGCCAAGACTGAAGAGCAAAAAGACGTTGTTTTTTTTTATTTCAGGGGTGGGGGAGTGGTGGTCCAAGAGATGCCCACCCCTGCCCTTTAGGGAAGGCAATTGTTCCATATTGTCTAATAACGGTTCCAGGTGGACATTCCCAGCCAGTCTTTCCAGAAACACACCTTGCAACCATTCCAACAGTCTTGCATATTAATCCAGTAATTTCTGTGATTCCAGACACTCTCAATACCAAGGAAGTGATCGTCTGTGGTGGTGTAGCTTTTCCCTGTAAAAGGTTCGATGAAGAAACTCTCGGGGACTTCCCGCTTGCCTGAAAGAACCAAGACCCAAGCATGGACCCGGAGACCGTAGAGGGTGTCCGGATTGGGCTTCTGAGCTTCCTGTAGGCACAAGAAAGAGAGGAGCAGAGACTCATGGTTGTAACACAACAACTAAAGCACTTTGGATATTCCTGTTCACTGAGACTTCCACACCTTTTATTACAAGGGGAGGCAAAGGGTGGCCCATGGGACCCCTCAGTGAAGCCCTTGAAACCCCCCAGAAGCCCCCAAGGCCCATCCCCCAATGTCTCCATGCAACATAGTTAACCACATTTGGCTTCCTGATTTTGTCCCTGGGGCAAAGCAGGAAAACTTGGATTTAAAGCAAGGGGGAGCAACTGTTAGAGAAAAGGGAGCTGCTTGGTCCCTCTGCCACAGGAAACCTTGGAAGGCTCCATCTCCTCCTGCAACCACCATGCAAAATTACTGCTTTTGCCTGTGTCTACTGCGAAGGGCAAGATTTGGCCCCCTCTTCTCCTCTCTTTCCTGCTGAGTTAAACTGAGCACAAACTACTTTTGCATTTTGAACTCGGTTCACAGCAAATGAAATAAGCGGAGGACAAACTGCCAAATGTGGGAGGAAGGTAGAGGAATTGGAACATCTTAAAAGCAGCTGAAAAAGTGGGACAGTAGAGAATTAATCAGAACTGTGCCAAACTGGGACAGTTAGAGGGTATGAAACCTGTAGTAGCTTCAGCGCACACAACACTTCCTTAAGCCTTCTACCCCCATTCCCAGCTCACCCCCAACCGTGCAGCTGCAGCAAGGGTGAACACATGAGCAGACACTCACTGCTATTTTTTCCTCTTCCTCCTTCTTCCTCTTTTCCTCTGCTGCCCGCACTATCGCTTCTTGCTTCTCTGCCTCCTGCTGCTCAAATTTGCTGGTCAGATCCCGCGGCGGCTTGATGGCATACTTCTTGGGCTTTTCTTTGGTGGCTTCTTCAGTGACCTGCAGATTCAATTCACCATAACACTAAGAAATGCAGCCCAACCATTGTGTGTCCTTCCCCAGATTTTGCCTGCCTTGGGATTCATTCAACTGACATTTGACAGGAGATGAAATCGAGAAGAGGGAGAGAGGGGACCCCACGGGCCATGTGGAAGCCTTCATGTACCCCCTCCCCCATGCCTTGGCTATGGGGAGTGAAAGGTGCAAGCTGGTGGGGAAGGGGAGCCGAAGCCATGACATCAAAGAAAGAAATAAGCAATGAAATAAGAAACAGGCTTCTGTGTCTTTAACAAAAAACAAACCCAAATTCAGAACTGTTTTTTGTATGTTGGTTTGGAAACCATTTGAGCTTCAGAAAGTTTTTTTGTTCGGGTTCTTTGTGGTAGTGGTATTTTTTTTAGGCTACAACTCTCAGAATCCACAAGCCAGAGTTCCAGGAAGTAGAACTTGAACGACGGAACATCTCTAACCTCTGGGAACCACCATCATTAAAATGTTGATGGTTGCACATTTATTGTTCTGTAGATAAGGTTGTTAGGGCCTAAAGAATCTATAGGTCCCAGATCCTGTCTGATCATGGAAGTTAAGTAAGCTCAGCCCTGGTTAGTCCTTGGATGGCAGACTGCCAAGGAATCCCTGGTGTCGTAGGCTCCGTTTCAGAGGAAGGAACTGGCAAAACCCTTCCTTTCCTTGAGTACCCTTGCCTATGAAAAACCTGTGAAACTCATGGGGTCTCCATAGGTCAACGGGTGAATCGAAGGCATGAGGACACACAGATATAGCTGATAATCTTTACATTTTTTTAAGCAGTAAAGTAAAACTGTGCTATTGCTGCCCTCTTGTGGGCCCTGCTGCTTCCTATTGAAAAAGTAGAATAAGTTATTAACATTTCTACACTTGCTCTGTACAACCATTGCATTTCCCTGCAGTTTCCTTAATCTGTGGCCAGTGGTAAAGAAATCAATTGTAACTGCGGAACTCAAGAGAGAGCACTTTGCTTTATTTATTTATTTGCCCGGACAAAGCTCTGAGAAGTTAATTTTAGACTGCAGCTCCCAAAATCTCCCAGTGAGCATGACCAGTAAGGATGCTGGGAGTTGTAGTCCAAAAAGCAACTCCTTAAGATGCCCTCAGATCCTTGCCAAATCTCTTGCCCTACTTGCCTTTGAACTCGTCACTGCCCTCAGGGTCTCACCTGTTCTGATTTTTGCAGGAGAGGACAAACTTCTCTGGACTCATCCATCATGCATATCTCCCGGGTGGCATAGCCATTCACACAGTAGGCGTCATACCCGGCCCCAATCAGCAGAGAGCACAAGAGGACGCTGAAGTCAAAGCAGTTTCCCCGCTGGTATCGCAGGATCGTGGTTGGGGAATACAAGTAACTGGGCTGCAAGGAGCAAAGACCACACTTTCAGATGCATGAATCATAGAATCCTAGGCCCTTTCCGCACTCGAGTGTTATAGTGCTCTGATTCCACCTTCAACATTCTATGGAATCCTGGGGATTGCAGTTTCGCCCCTCCCGAAACTGCAAACCCCAGGATTCCATAGGATGTTGAAAGTGGAATCAGAGTGCTATAACACTCTAGTGCAGAAAGGGCCCTGGAGTAGGCAGTGACCTCAGGAGACATCAAGTCCAAGCACACTCAATGCAGGACCTCCCCAGCAGGTAGCACCCAGCCTCTTTTTGGAGACATCCAGAGGACACCCCAACACCTCCTGAGGCAATTGGTTCCATTGCCAAACTGCTCTTACTGTGAAGAAGTTCCTCCTAACGTTCAATCAAAATCTACCCTCTTCTAGCTTAGACTTGTCCTGTCCTTTGGGGCAGCCCTTGAGATATTTAGAGAGTGCAAACATGCCACCCCTTAGTCTTCCCTTCGAAACTGCTGAACATGCCCAACTCTCTCAACCTCTGGGCTGAACATGCCCAACTCTCTCAACCTCTTGTCATATGTTCTGTTCTTCGTACATCTTATCATCCTAATTGCCCTTCTCTGAACCTGCTCCAACTTGTCTATATCCTTCCTACAATGAGGCACCCAGAAGTGAACACAGGACTCCAGATGAGGCCGAGCCAGTGCAGAATATAATGGAACCATTACTTTGCTTGTCCTCGAAACTATTGTTCTATTAATGCCAGCTAAAACATCCTCTGCTGCCTTTGCTGCAATGTCACACTGCTGGCGATGTTCAGCTTATCATCAACAGTAATCCCAAGGTCCTTTTCACATGTACTGCAGGTAAGCCAAGTATCCCCCACCCTGTAATTGTGCATTTGGTTTTTGTGGCCTAAATGCAGAATTTCACCTGTTGCATTTCATTCTATTAGTTTTAGTCCAATTTTTCTAGTTTATCAAGCCATTTGGGATACTGTTCCTATCCTCCAAGGCACCATCTACCTGTCCCAGTTTTCTTTCATCTGCAAACTTTAGATGGATTCCCTCTAACCCATCATCTGAATCACTGATAAAAATGTTGAAGAGTGTCAGTCCCAGGACAGAACCCTGAGGCGCTCCATGTAAGACTTCCCTTTAGTTTGGAGTCCACGATTCAGCCTCATGTCTTCTTCTGCCCAGTCCTCCAGAACCAGGAGTTCTAATTATTCTTTGCCATTTGCACATGTCCCAAAGTGCCTAACTGGAAGCTGAAGTACAGTTACTTGACAAGGACTGAAAAAAAAGGCCAGGTAAATAGTTACCTCTTTCGTGAATCCTAATTTCTTACCGGTGCGATAGGAGACGGAAGTGGCTCCATGGTGAGGTAGTCGGAGACAAAGTGGGCACAACCGTCCCAATTGTACAATTCTGAGTAGGGGAGCAGAGTCGGGCGCACCGTGGTACTCACAAATTTCTGGGCAGAAAAAAGTGGTGGCTTGTGAGAATATTTAGGAAGAAGGAAACTGTAGACATGGCAGTACTTTGACCTTCACTGAAGAAAATACAGACCCAATAGCACAAACGGTTCTGGCTCTGGGCCCATGTGGTTTGTACACTTCTGAAAATACTGGCTAGCTTTTTAAAAACAAAAATATGCATTTGGTTTCTGCTTTCTCGTCCTCATGAGATTTAGATAACTAGGTTAGCAGCTCAGTAAGCAGGGATGCCAGATAATATAAGGGACAGGAAACCTGTCCCTTTAATGGTTGTACAGAAGAGGAAATTTTGGGAAGTGTTGTCTGCTAGGAACACTTGCTGAAATTAGAATCATTGAATCATAGAACTGTAGAGTTGGAAGAGACCCCAGGGGCCATCCAGTCCAACCCCCTGCCATGCAGGAACACCCTCAAAGAACTCCCTTGGACAGATGGACATCCAGCCTCTGCTTAAAAACCTCCAAGGAAGGAGACTCCACTACACTCCGAGGCAGCAGATTCCACTGCCGGACAGCCCTGACCATGAGGAAGTTCTTCCTGAGGTTCAGGTGGAATCTCCTTTCCTGCAGCTTGAATCCATTGCTCCTTGTCCTGGTCTCTGGAGCAGCAGAAAACAAGCCCCCTCCTTCCTCTACGTGGCATCCCTTCAAATATTTAAACATGGCTATCATGTCCCCTCTTAACCTCCTCTTCTGCAGACTAAACATACCCAGCTCTCTAAGTCTATCCTCATAGGGCTTCATGGCTTCCAGGCCCCTTACCATTTTGGTCGCACTCCTCTGGACTTGCTCCAGCTTGTCAATATCCTTCTTGAATTGGGGTGCCCAGAACTGGACACAGTATTCAAGATGGGGTCTAACCAAAGCAGAGTAGAGTGGTACCAGTACCTCCCTCGATCTAGACACCAGACTCCTATTGATGCAGCCAAGAATTGCATTAGCTTTCTTGGCTGCCGCATCACACTGCTGACTCATGTTCAGCTTGTGGTCTATGAAGACTCCTAGATCCCTTTCACACGTACTGCTATCCAGTCACGTGTCCCCCAGTTCCCTCTCCCATACAACCATTAAAGGGATGGGAGCCCAGTCCGTTGTTTCACCTGGCAAACCTAACAGTAAGTAAGCCATTGGCTTAAATGGGGGGGGCAACAGTGCAGTGTGTCACATACTCCATAAAATAATTCAGTCCATTAAGGAAAACCCGGATAATATATAATAAAGCAATGCCTAGGAACACATCTACTTTGTTAACTGAGGTGTGCCTGTGCTATTCCCACAGAACCCTAGAACTGAAAAAAGTTCTGAAGTTAAGGCACAGTGTCAAATCCCACCCGTGACGCTTATTGGCATCACCTTCGTCCCTTCCACTTACTTCCACGCCACATTCGTTTACGGGATGGAGGAAGAGTGGCTCACGGTCCGGGCAGAGGTGGGCATACTGACGGTGAAAGTTGTCGGCTACCTGCAGGAGCAGCTGCTCCTTGGGAGAATTTGTCCTGTAGGACTCTGGTAAGTTGGAGGTATCCACAGAATTCCAATCAAACTCGCTGTACACAGAAAGGATCAGAGAAGGGGAAGGAGGCAACATGGAGTAATCACGGGTGAGGACGAGGGATGCAAATCTTGACCTGATTTGTTCTCATGCAATAAAGGAAATATCATGAAAATTTTTCTCCTTGTCTTGGGATGGCTATTTATATGGGCAAATGTGCATATATAGAATCACGGAATCATACAGCTGGAAGGGGCCCCAGGGTCCAACCTGCTGAGTCCAACCCCTTGCTGAATGCAGGATTTTCAGCTAGAGCGTCCCATTTTCCTTTTTATCCCCATTAAGACTCACTGAGGACTGAGCATCTTTCAGAAACACTGCAAGATCTTCCAGCCCTAAAGCCAACTGGAACAAAATACCCTATGGGATTACTGGGAATTTGATAAGTCAGCAAACTTAGTTCCTCTAGTCTAAATGTGAGAATCATGTAGCTCTCCAGATGGCACTGGACTGTAACTCCCAGCGTTTCTCGCCATAGCCTGTGCTAGCTGGGGCTGCTGTGAGTTGCAATCCAACAATATCTTGCAGCACTGTTTTAGTTAGGATTAACAATGATCTGACTTGGGCCAGGATTTGGAAACAAAGGTTTAGCAGAAACAGGTGAGTTGGGACCAAGTTCCCTCCCTCCTCCTCCTCTCTCCCTCTCATTCCCTCTGTTCTTACTACACAACTTCAGGAATATGGACTTGGATCTGGGAGAGCTGCTTCTCCAGGTCTTTGACTTCATCGCTGAGATGGAAAGAACTCAGCTCTTCTTCCTCTTCTTCTCCCAGCGACTCATACTCTTCCTCACTGGTCTCCATTTCACTGCTGCAGGCTGTGCTAATCGTCTGCAAAATCTAAGGAGAGAAAAGCTGTAGAAATCAAGGGGAGGGGGTTAAAACACAATGAGCAGAAACTCCTTTGCAAACTTCGTGGAAAGAAACAAGGGCTGTATGCATTTGAGCATGGCAGAATGCAGATTGAAGTATTTTAAGGCCCAACTTGAGGTTGGAATTGTTTTAATAGTGTGAATAATTTAATCCTATTTTAATATTCACTTCTTGTATGTTTTTGATTTGTATTGCTCTTTCAGATTGTGAGCTGCTCTAGGTCCCAATTTTGGGGAAAAAGCAGGATACAAATAAATACAGTAACAATAACACTGTGGCATCTAAGTGAAATCAGCCATGAATGCCACCAGCACAAGTCAAATGGAAACCCTTCTAGAGACTTAGGGGGATTTTGCTCATTCAGCATGCTTACTTAGGACACAGAGCCATTACAAGACTTTGTAACAATCCCTACAGAGTGTACAGAATGCCCAAAAGACATTTCTGAGGGAAAACCATCAATAGACCAAAATGAACTTTCTTCATCCTTGTTTTTGTGTGCCTTAAAGTTGTTTCTGAGTTATGGCCACTCCATGGTGAACATATCACAGGACTTTTTTTTGGTCAGAGGGGATTGCTTTTGCCTTCCTCTGAGGCAGAGAGCAACTTGTCCAAGGTCACTTTCCACAGCCAAGACGGGATTTGAACCCTGGACTCCCAGAGTTCCGGCCCAAAGTCAAACCAGTACACTGCACTGACTCATTTTCCCATATCTTCCCCATATCAGCTTCCTCCCCATCACCACCACCGTCCTGAAGTGGAGATATTTTCCCAGCCCTGATTAATTAAAATTGAGGCGAAAGGGTATTTTTTTTCTAGATTGTCTTCCCTATCATTCTCCATCACTATTCTCCCAACATGTTCTTTAGTTAGAGAGGCAATTCCAGGAATGTAAATAGCCAGATGGAAAGCAGAACAGAAAGGAAGGAAGGACCGGGGATTTCATTTCGGGTCAAGCTGCTCCTCAGATTTTGTTTTTTTGTGCTAGAAGATAACAAGTTAACAATAGAACCATATGCACCCCTTTTATCTCAGATTGTTTAGGAGGAAAATATGACAATTATGCGGGGAGATTAAGTCGGTAGCTTGTGGGTGCTTGTTTATCCAGTTGAAACTTGCTGGGAGAGGCAGAAAATGACCATCTGGATTTTCTCTCTCCAACGGGACAACGGATGCCACCTAGAACTGACCACACTAAGGGGGGAAAAGGGTCACACACATGCTTTCACACATACACAGGGTCAGACCAAAACCAATGCCCAAGCACAGTTTGGCACATCCATTGGTCCTGAATTCCTTTGTTCCCTCCATGCATGCAGATTTCTTCTCTTATTCCGTAGTGGCAAACTATGGTCTGTGTCCTTCATGCCCTGGGTCCTTCCGGCTTAGCAGAAAACCATGGGACATTTCCAACGCCACTGGACCAGTGGGATGAGAGAGAACTTGAGATTGTCCCTGCCAAATCAGGATGGTTGGTGTCTGTGTCTGTGTCTGTGATTGCACCTGAAATAATCCAGGTGAGCATTTCTCCCTTGTCTTCTCAGGTTTATATCCCAAACTGAGGGGACTTATTGCCAGGGATGATGACGACGATGACGACAATAATAATTTTATGTGTTACCTACTTCTCCCTAAGGCTCAAGGCAGGGTACAACATAAATTAAAATACAATTAACATGCATCATAAGTTAAAATACACTAAAATGCATCATAAGTTAAAATACACTAAAAACACACACAAAAGCACTTGAAATACAAATATATCATAATTAAAATACATCAGTTCAAAATTCATAGTTAAGATCTGACTGGGCAGCTGGGAGAGATAGGTCTTTTTTTTTTATAATATTTTTATTAAGAAAGATAAAACATTCTATTTCCATAATCGATTAAATTGTTTGCATTTTTTCCAAGCATTTTCAAACTACATAAGTACGAACATATTAATATATAGACCTCACCTCAAATTATCCGTTCCAATAATCAAATCTATTTAGGGTCTATGCAATTCCTCCCTCCCCCATCCATCACTTCCTTACTTACTCCAGGGTAAATCTGATCTAAACGCATAATAAAACAGGTTTCTCTTTAAATTTTGTTAAGCTGAACAGTTTTCTCGCCTCTTAAAGTATTATATCAACACATTTTTGTAATTAACAATCACCCGTGCCATAATAAAATCATATTTGTTAAATTTATCTCATTTTGGGAGCAAAAATTCCTCTACTTGCTTCCACTCTTGTTCATTAATAGCTTGATCCCCGTCACGGAGTTTCATTACTAGTCTATCCATCTCTCTATATTCCATCACTTTTACTTTCCAGTCATGAATTGGAGGAGTACATGAGTTTTTCCATTTGCTGGCATAGAGAACTCTAGCCGCTGTTATCATATATAGTAATATTCTCCAGCATTTCTTTCTTTCCTCTGTGTCTATCTTTTGTAAAATATTTAAAAGAAAAATTTCCGGCAATAATGGGATATTGATTTTTAAGGCCTTTGAAATCAATGTTTGAATTTCCTTCCAATATTTTTTCGCCTTCTCACACGTCCACCACACGTGATAAAACGTCCCATTATCTTGATCACACTTCCAACATTTTCTGTCTTTTGTTTTGTATATTTTGTTTATTCTAACTGGATCAAGGTGCCATCTGTGAAACATCTTAAAGTAATTTTCTTTCAAATTTTGGGCAACAGTAAATTTCTGGGTGTCCCGCCAACTCTTCTCCCAATGTTCCAACTGTATTTCACGACCAATATTCTGCGCCCAAGTGATCATTGGTGCCTTTATTTGTTCTGGTTCAAGTTCTCTTTCCAGCAAGAACTGATAGATTTTAGAAGTCACGTGGTTCTGCTCAAAAAATATAATTTTTTCAAATGCTTTTTCCTCTTTGCGAAGGTCAAAACCCTCCAACTTCATATCAATCTTAAATCTTTCTGAAAGCTGTCTATGTAGAAACCAGCCGCATTTGAAACCTTCATTTTCCAATTCTTCTCTCGTTTTTATTCTGATTCCCGAATTAGCAGTCTTAACTAGTAGATCTTTGTATCTTATTATTTTCTCCTGGGGTTCACGTCGTGCTCCAAAAAAGGCCTCGTGGGTGGATATCCATAAAGGAATTTGACTGTAATATTTTCTCTTAAATCGCTGCCAATTCATTAAGAGGGATTTTCTAAGATAATGGTTAAGAAATTCTCTATCAGTTTTCTCCTTATTATACCAAATATACGCGTGCCAACCCATACGTAGATCGGCACCTTCAAGCTTTAATATGTTCCTTTCTTCCAAGGTTATCCAGTCTTTAATCCATAGCAAAGCACTTGCCTGATAATTAATTCGCAAATCTGGTACTCCAAGGCCTCCTTTTCCTTTCTTTTCAATAAGCATCTTCCGCAGCTGGGAGAGATAGGTCTTTAGTACTTTTTAAAATTCAACAGGTCAGTGTTGGAAATGTCAAGAGAACTCTGGCACACAATTTCACACGTGGTGCTCATGTCCCAGAGCACAAAAATATTGGAAAGAAATACACAAGAAAATAAGTTCAATTTTGAAGATCCAATTTGGGATGACACCCGAATTTTACTTCTTAAACATGACACATATATTAGATGGAACGTCAGCCAAGAAATATTGGAGAATAATATTATACATGGTGACGACGGCCCACATTGAGTCTGCACGACTTTGGAAAAATGAAACTACACCTACTATTGAACAGTGGTGGACAACTTTTATGGAAAATAGAAATGCGGATATACTTACACAAAAGACTAAAAGGGAAATCAGACGAAGATATTAATAAAGTGTAGAAGATTGTTACAGATTTGGGTCGGGTGTAGACAGAAGATAATACCGTTTTCATGATATCAATTACTATACAGGTTAACAATCAATGAAATATCATGTAACAAGTAAAGTAGAGATATACAGCAGGAACTAACAAATTATAGATTATTAACATTTTGTTGCAATATGTGGTATAATAAATAGAGGGAATATTGATAATTGCAATCCAGAAAGGAAAGGAAGATGGAAAAACATTGCATGTAAACATTGCAGAAGTAATTGTGTGTTTTATTTGTTGAAATTTGAATAAAATTATATTTAAAAAAAAATCAGACCATGGGTTTAGCTGTCTGATCTTTTCCGACCGATCACTCCACAGTCTAGGGACAGCCGATAAAAAGATCATATGGGTGACCGTTGCCAGTCTAATTGAAGTAAATGTCCCCCAAAGGACCTGAGAGTGTGGAGGAGATTGCATGGGAGGAGGCGATGCTGCAGGTAACTTGGATCCAAACCAGGTAGGGTTTTAAAGGTAATAAGTAAGACTTTGCCTGGCAACTAGCTAGCAGTCAGTGGAGTGGTTTTAATATCAATGTGATATATTCACGAATCAATGGTCTCCCACCAGTGCTTGGCCCTCTCGGGGTGTCCTTCTTCCTTCCCCCCAAAGGACACGGAGCAGCACCTGCCACCGTCCCGGCCTCCCCGTCTCACCCTCCTCCTCCAAGGCTCACCTCCAGAGCATGCCAGCCTCTGGCTCCACTCTCCCAGGTCTGTTGCTTGCTGTCTCCACGGCAACCCTCTTCTGAAAGCTGCACGGGTTTCTGGGAACTGTAGTCACGGAGAAGGGAGCCCTGGGCTGCCTCTGCCCTGTGAGGATAGACTGAGAGAGCTGGGGATGTTTAGTCTGCAGAAGAGAAGGTTAAGAGGGGACATGATAGCTGTGTTTAAATATTTGAAGGGATCATAGAATCATAGAATCATAGAAATGTAGAGTTGGAAGAGACGCCAGGGGCCATCTAGTCCAACCCCCTGCCATGCAGGAACACCCTCCAAGCACTCCCGACAGATGGCCATCCAGCCTCTGCTTAAAAACCTCCAAAGGAGGAGACTCCACCACACTCCATGGAGGCAGCATCTTCCACTGCCGGACAGCCCTGACTGTCAGGAAGTTCTTCCTGAGGTTCAGGTGGAATCTCCTTTCCTGCAGCTTGAATCCATTGCTCCTTGTCCTGGTCTCTGGAGCAGCAGAAAACAAGCCCTCTCCATCCTCTACATGGCATCCCTTCAGATATTTAAACATGGCTATCATGTCCCCTCTTAACCTTCTCTTCTGCAGACTAATGCCATGTAGAGGAAGGAGAGGGTTTGTTTTCTGCTACTCCAGAGACCAGGACAAGGAGCCATGGATTCAAGCTGCGGGAAAGGAGATTCCACCTGAACCTCAGGAAGAACTTCCTGACAGTCAGGGCCATCCGGCAGTGGAAGATGCTGCCTCGGAGTGCAGTGAAGTCTCCTTCTTTGGAGGTTTTTAAGCAGAGGCTGGATAGCCATCTCTCAAAGGGAGTGCTTTGATGTGTGTTCCTGCATGGCAAGGGGTTGGACTAGATGGCCCCTGGGGTCTCTTCCAACTCTACATTCCTATGATTCTATGATTCTAAAACACAAATGGACAAAGAAAGAGAACTTGGAAAAAGTTAATAGTTCAAATTACAGCTCTCAAGATCTCCTTCCTAGGGGATTTTGGGAGTTACAGTGTAAAAAAGGTAGCTTTTCCCCCCTTAGCTTTAGAAATAGAGGTATGTTAAAAGCAGACTAAAACGGCAAGAAGTGGTTTTTCTGTATATCATCACTCTGATCTACAAAATTCTGCAAAATCCTTGTACCAAAATATATTGGGAATGAGCTATATTAATCTAATTGCATTAATTCAGTTTACATTAATAGTTTATACTAATCCAGACTTTGTTGGATTGCAAGTCCCAGCAGCCCTAGACAGCCCCACCCACATTTGTAGGACCACAGTGTTCCCAGTTGTGCTTTAATTCCTGGTTTTGCAAAATCAATGAGATACTATATTTCCTCCCATTTGCTTCTGCTCACTCACCGCCTCACAAATAACAGGTGCAGCGATGTTTTCTGATGTTTTGTGTAACCAAGATATGCCCAAATAACCTGATAAGAATATAATTCTTCACTAATTTCATTCTCAAAAGAAACAACAAGTAATTTTAGCAGTTTTCTTTCTTCCCTGAGAAAATCTTCAAACAAAATGCAAATTCAAAGACTTTTTCACAAGTCAGGACTTATTCTGCACAAAATCTGTATCTGTGTTTTTATGCAGAAAGCAACTTCTCCCCCAGTTGTGAATTTTGCCTCCTGTGTGAATTTTGCACAGAATAAGTCCCAAACTGTGAAGATTCTCATCAATGTGGGATTCTCCCATATGACCTCCTCAGCACTTGAGATGCACAGTTTTTGACCATTTTCTAAATAATTTTAAATATTCTTTCCCTCCTGGTGACCTGAGAATTTTTCTCTTTTTTTCCCCAAAGAACACGTAACCGTTTCTGCCTTCCTGCAATCTTCCACCTTTTGCACTGAGCACAAGCCCACTTAATCCACTTGCAACAGCCACATCCCAAAACACCCTTGTAAGACTTAAATATTGCAAACAGAGCTTCCTTTATCAGCAACATCTATCTTTCCTCTTCTCTCTTCTCCCCAGCTGGTTTTTTTGTCTTAAAATTTGGGCTGAGGAAGCAATCATTTCTCATGACAACATTACACAAGGGTCCCTAAATACCAGGAAGGTATTGGATTCTGTCTGATCTCAGAAGCTAAGCAAGGCCAGAACAAGTTAGTACTTGGAAGGAAAAACCTCAGAGAATAACAGGCTCTGTAAGCGATGTCCATTTTTTTCTGAAGAAAACTTGCCAAGGAAAAACTAGGGTATAACCTACATGAAGTTGGAGTTGGCTTGAAGGTACATAACAATGACAAACCTTAAAGAATATAGCAGCTCGATTTGACTTTAACTGGCTTGGTTTCATCCTGGGATTTATAGTTTGGTCTGGGACATGGACTTCTCTGCTGGAGACCTCCAGCCTATACTATTGAAAAGAATACCAGAGGCCTCACAAAACTATAAATCCCAGGATTCCATAGGATGGAGCAACAACTGCTAAAGAATTATCAAACTGCTATAGCTATGATACACTCTTTTCCACTTGCAAATGAGCTCATTATTTAAGGAATTTCAAATAGTCTTCCAAATAAAGATATAAAGCAACTCTGCTGTCACTGCTGCTTTTTGATTCAGGTTCCTAGAAAGTTTTTCTCCCCTCTGTTTCTCTGGTCCAGGCTCTGCACATTTTAGAAGGCGGTGGAAATATGCAAACATCTTATCTTGTAACTGCTTCTCCTCTTCAGATGTGAAACTGTGGATGTATTTTAGACCTCCACAAGGATTGCCTTCTGGGTTCATTAGAGGAAACACAGGAGGAAGGAAATCCCAAAACTTTACAGCTACAGAGGATGAACAAAAACCTGGGGTGGAGATACCAAGATTTCTCTTAAGTCATGGAGGAGTGTGCATGAGGAACAAGAAGCAAAATCTAACCACTGTGCCATGCTGCTTTTTGATTCTTGGAATATCATTTCTGTTGGCTGCAGCACTCGGGATGATCTTGAAGTGGCACACCGAGAACTACAGCGAGGAACAAAATCTGTCAGGCCAGGAAGGCCCCCAGCTGCTGAGAGATGATATAAGGAGCAGAGTGGGTGAAAGGGGAGGGATTGTGTGGGTGGCGGTGTGAGAATCAGGAGGTCACAAAGCCGGGCAGGGAGCCTGAGCCCATTTACTTAGAAGGAAGCCCAACTGGACCCAAAGGGACTGCACCGCCAAGTAAGCCTGCACTGGATTGCATCCTTCAAAGGTTTGGAGGGGAGGTGCTGGGGAAAGTCTTCATTACTCTTAATTGAATGATGATTTGTTTGATCTTCTCAGGGTTAATGACTTTATCTGATGTTTTGGCAGCAGCCTATCTCTGCACCTGAATGAGAGACCCAATTCTCCTCTCCGTTGCAACATTTGGAAGTAGTAGGTTGTATCCAGGTTCAAGCTATAATTAGGATAGGGCCATTGGAATCGATATGACTTAAATTAGGCATGAGTAACGCAAGTCCCACTGATTTCAATGGATGCAATTCTTTCCCTCTCTGTATATGTGTGTGTATATACACATACACACACATGCTCAAATGTGCAGGCATGCTACCTTAAGTCCCATAGATTTCAGTGCGTGGAGTTTGTGTTGTGTAAACACATATACAAATATGAACTTAAGTTTTATCAGATCAGAAGGTGGAAACCTCAATGTCTTACTGTAACAATAACATAACATATTTAGAGAGGGGAGGGGAGGGGAGGAATGAGAAGTATCTTTGAAACTTTTTTATTATTATTTTAGCATGAACTTTTATGGCTCTCAGTCCAATCTTTTAGATGCACTATAGAGTGATATTAAAACCTCAGATTAAAAAGCCTGCTTATATAGTTATTGGAATAAAACAGAACATAATAAGATCCAGAAAGATGTAAAAGTATGACCTTTGCCTTAAATTTTCAAAATAATATATTTATTTTGTTTGTTTCTTTCGTGTGAGATAGATCAGAGTGTAACAATTAGAAGACTTAGTAAGGTACCTTTAGAAAATGGCTCAGCAGAAATGTATTTATGGTACTGATAACTAATACTATGATGCCTTTTCTTCCAAACTGTAGAGAAGAGATTTTAATTTGGAGTGTCTTTGGCATTCTAAATAGGACAAATAATTTTTCCAGTGTCAGCTTGAACTTGGATTGCCAACTGTACTCTAGGAGTGTTTTTGTGCCTTTACCTGGTACCTGAAAGGCACCTGTTGGTTGTTGTTATTATGCACTTTCAGATAACTCCAAATTATGGTGCCTTTGATTCACATTTTCTATGGAAACCAAAATGGGGAGGGAGTCTCACCCACTAAACACTTAGGAGGGACTTTTAAAAGCACTGGAGTCTTGTGAGGGTGAGCTGAGAATATTTCACCTAGGAAATTATCTCAAGTGCTGTTTCTTATATATAAGTTGAAACGTAATGCTGACGATTATACGATATTATCTACCTGATTATATTGTTTGTTTGTTTTAAACAACCGTAGAACAAGTTATCTGGCTTTTCTGCTGCCTGGCGACTGCCTGCCAAGCCTTCAAAGTGCACAATAAATTTCATGTGTCTCAGAGTTCGAATGTGGCAGTAAGAGAAGGGGAAGTAAAACATAATAGCTGTTTGAATCTCCTCCGCGCTGTTGATTCCTCTTTCCTTTGTGATAAGGAAACCACAACTTCCCTCCAGCTCCGTTCATGTTCACCAGTACAGCCCGTGTGGCTGAATGCAAAAACAGACCTTGAGAACGGGCAGGTTTGTTCTTGCCGTGCCTGCGGGTCATTTCCTACTCTTGCAGGGTCTACTTGGCAAGATTTGTCCAGAGGGTTGCATCTTTGTCTTCCTTGGAGGAAGAGAGAATGTGACTTGCCCGAGGTCACCCAGTGGGTTTCCATACAGCTGAGCAGGCCACAGGGTCTCTAGGGTCCTGATCCAAATCTCAAAACACTACACCATGCTGGTTCTCTCACAGTTTGGTGGAAAGGGGGAATTCAGCAGGTGCCTCGGTTATTTTGCTATGCATGACAAGCCACAGCTGCTGAAAATTCTCTCTCCTACACACACACACACTTGTGAAAGCCAGCAAACCTCTCTGCTTTGCACCTGGCTACCCCCAAGAGCAGCTGTGCAGGATCAAGCCAAAGGCTGGCCTCTACTCTGCACTCTTTTCCCATAATGGCCCACAGGGTGCTCAGAGGAAGCCCACAAACAGGTCGTAAGAATGATGTGCACCCTCAGCAGGGGATGGAGAGAGAGGCAGAGTGCCTCGGAGGCTGGAGGAAACATAACAGCACACCCTCCGGCATTTCAGAGATGATGACCGGAACATATGTGCCGAAGCCCCATCAGAGTGTGGTCAAGAGGGCAGAAGGAATGAGGACAGACACACAAGCTAGGAGAGGAGCAGCTTGCTTGGGTCTGAGCCTCCTGGAAAGGGCAAGATTCTGCTCTCTCCTCTCCTCCTCCCCTGCTGAGTATAAACTACTTTTGCACTTTAAACTCAGTTTGCAGCAACTGATGTAAGCTGAGGATAAAGGAAAAGAGTGGAGGAAGAGACAGAAACTGGGACATTTTAGAAGCAGCTGAAAAAGTGGGACAATACAGGATTACTCTGAACTATCCCTGCTGAACTGGGACAGTTGGAGAGTATGCAGTTGCCGTCAGCGTAGTAGCTAATGCTAACTTTCTCGTCTCTGAATTTGTCTAATTCCCCTTTAAAGCTGTTCAGGTTGGAGGCCTTTAACACATCTTGTGGCACATTCAGCAATACAGTTTCAGTCTGAGCTGTCCAAGCTGCTGATCTCTAACTCCCAAATAGATCCAGTACCTTGAATAGTTCCCTTAAAGTTCTGACTAAAATCCAGAGCAGATCCATTGCCCCACTAACCAACACTCTCTACAACAGGCATGATTTTCTACATCCCATTACTTGCCTTTTTTCCACCTAAACCAGGAAGCCACGAATGTTGTAACCTTTTCTCATGGGAGAGTACCCACAACACATCCACCTCTGGATGCAAAGATAGGCACAGGGACTCAAGTCAGCTCACAAATTATGAAAACTACTACAGCTTAAAAATATACAGAAACTATTAAAGTTGGGTAGCCAACATGTAAAGAAACAATACATATAAGGGGGAAAAGATGAAATGGCTGATGATATGATGATATGTTGATATGATGTATGATATGTATGATATGCTGGATGAAAAGTAAGTTTAAGAAGATATAAAGATGAAAAGATGGAACAATTAGAATAAGGTGATGATAGACTGAATGCACAAACAACAAGAATTGGGATCTATAAAGATGTAGAACAATGATATATGCAATAATTAGGGATTCTGGAGAAGATTGGAAGGAGCAAGAATGTATCTATTGTAATATATTATTATTTTATTATTATTATTTATTTGTATCCCGCCTCTCCATATTGATCGAGGCGGCAACAACTTACAAATAGCATGTATTTCTATACATATTTCTATACATGCCCCCAACAAGCTGGGTACTCATTTTACCGACCTGCGAAAGGATGGAAGGCTGAGTCAACCTTGGAGCTGGGCAGGATCGAACTCACAGTCTTGTGGCTTGCAGTACTGGCATTTAACCACTGCGCCACCAGTGTATAGATATGTATGTTTTAAATGTGTGAAATTTTAATAAAAATATAAAAAAAATATACAGAAACATCAGTAAATATTTTTACTGGGAGGGCCTACCAACAAGGCCCACTCTCCTGTTCCCACCAAGGTGATGGGACTGAGAGAGAGGCTTCACCCAAAGATCTAAGAGCTCAGCCAGTCTCAGGTGGGGTGCTAAAGTTTTTTCCAAATAGCCTGAATGTCAGCCTTTCTTCCTTTCTTCTTTTCTTTCTTTTTACTTCCAGAAAATGACCACGTTGAGCTGGATCCTGCTTATAGCGCTCTTCCTACCTCCTGTTGAGAACTACAGCGGTAAGATTTCCTCTCTTCCTCTTGGAAGACAAGGAGGGTAGTGAACAGAGTCAGGAGCAGCCTGACCAACCATCAGACTTGGAGTGGGGGTGGACAACTAACCTGGGGGTGAGGATGAATTTTCAGCCCCTGACCTTCCTGGAAGGCTGTTTCCTGGCAGATTCTGGACCACCCAGAAGTGATGTGTGATCACTTTCAGTTTTGATTTCAACCAAAATTCAGGTGCGTGTGTGTGTTGGGAGGCATTATGGGGGACAAAAGAAATAGGGTAAGGGCCAAAGTTTCCCATGATAATACGGAGAGCTAGGCAACCCCACCCCTAGGGTTGGAGTTGCCTAGCCCTCTGTATTACCATGGAAAAGTGTGGCCCTTACCCTATTCTGTGACCCACAGACTTCCCAGGATACTCACAAAGCCCTGCAAGAGCAGCCTCCAGCTGGTGTTGAGGGAAGGTTCAAGGAGAAAGCTGTTACCTAGAAGCCCCTCTGGTCTGGGTGGGCAGTGCAACCTGTGACCTATCTTCTCTGCCGTGAATCAGTGGGGATGACACAGATTTCTCCTGCCATAGGTCAACTGATGGAGGATGAGATTCCAAAAGGGGGAACTGCTCTACGACCCCGGAGGAATCTGAGCCCTTGCTTGCCAAGCCCATGTTTTCACCAGGGAGTTTGCACGGTGGTGGGAAACGATGCAAATTGTACCTGTAAGCCAGGTTTCACTGGCCCATTTTGTAAAGGTAAGGTAGCCCTACCTAAGTAATGGCTTTCAGGTTGCCCCATCAGGGAGATCTCAAGCCCTGAGATTTCAGGGCCAAAATCTGAAACTGGAGATGTCTGTAACAATAAACAGCAGGTCTAACAAAAGAGAAACCATTTCTCTGGTTGAAAATTAAGTTCTCCAAGCTCTATCTTGAGCTGGAAAAAAAACCCCCACACTTTTCACACATGTTTGCATGCACTGCTTTTAACAACACAGTTTTCTAAGCTCTGCTTTGAACAAATGACAAGCAACCTGCAGCATCAGGGGAGCAAATAGACAGATTAGATAGATAGACCATTTACGAGATGATGTTCTTACTCTGAGATGATCTTTCTTTGTCCTGACAACTGGAAGAGAGTGTCCAGATACTGATACTCAGGACCAACTCCTGAGATCTGGAAACCTTAAATAAGACTTATATTGCCCTGTGCCTGTCTGTGCCCATTTCCCAAAATCTTTCTCTGTTTCAAAGGAGTTCTGTCTGTCTTGTGGTGGCTTCTATGTCAGTAGGGAAGTAAGTCTCGGTTTTTCTGTGTTCCCCTCCTCCAGAAATGGTGGTAAACCTGCAGTGTGAAGAAGAATACATGACGATGATGGTAAGGAAGGAAGTGTTTGAGCTGCTGAAGATCCCCTTGGCCACTGTCCATCTGAAGAACGAAACCTGCAAAGTCCTTGAGCAGAAGGTAGACAATGAAAGTTTCTGGGGAGCAACGCTGACTGGTGAGAACCACACCTTATGCGGGTCTGATGTCCAGGTGAGGTTCTAGAGTGATGCTGGAGAGAGCCACTCCGCACATAAACCCTGTTGTGGCTCGGAGGTCAAGGTGAGATCCATCCTGATGGCTTCCATGTCAGTGGTTCAATAAATCTTTTCTGAGTTTTAGTTGGAACATGAAAAGTACTCCTTTAAACTTTGGAGTAAAACACAAATTGGAAGCTATCAGTCACCACTGATCATCTGGTCCTTGGCCTCTTTCTGTCCCTCCCCTGTTGCCCCAATTTTCTTTCACATTTCCGCTGTCCCATGAAAGGAGATGATATGGCACGGTCACCCAAGCAGGCTCCTTGCGGTCTCCGTGGCTGCAACAGAGGCCGTGCCTCACTCACCACTAGTCTGTTTCGTGTCACTTCAGGTCTCTCGGACAGGATTGCCCAATTCAAATCACTGGTGGTCCAAAGCCCCAGTGGGTACGACCTAGTAGACCTTAGAAGTTACAATGATGAGGAGGAACGGGGAGGGTGATTAAAAAAAAATAAAATTGGTGGCTGGGGCACCTGAAACAAGAGGTGACAGGATCCAGATTGACGGCTAAACCACTATTTGATTTCTTGGTAGATCTCTTTGTTTGTGTTAATAAATCCTGCAGGTAAGGAAACCAGCTTCACCACAGTGTAAAATAGTGGCTTCCCGTGTTAGTAGGGAGGCAAGTACACTCTGAGTTTCAGTCCAAACTTTAAGGGAGATCTCCTTTATTCCAGGAGGCTATTGAAACAGAAAATTTGCAAAGAATGGGCTAAGGGTGCTGGATTGGTTTAAACTGAGTTGTTTATAATTGATTTTTGCCATTTTAATTGCATTTTAGCATATTGAATGTAGGTTTAACCCATAGAGTTAGAAGAGGCCTCGAAGGCCATCATGTCCAGCCCCCTGCCATGAAGGAATACACCCTCAAAGCATTCCCAACAGATGGACATCCATCCTCTGTTTAAAAACCTCCAAAGAAGGAGACCCAACCACACTTCCAGGCAGTGTATTCCACTATCAAACTGCTCTTACTGTCAGGAAGTTCTTCCTAATGTTTAGATGGAATCTCTTTTCCTGAAGTTTGAAGACATTGCTCTGTGTCCTAGTCTTTGGAGCAGCAGAAGACAGGTTTGTTCCATCCTCCATCTAACATTCCTTCAAATATTTAAACACAGCTCTCACGTGGCCTCTTAGCCTTCTCTTCATCAGGCTAAACCTATCCAGCTCCCTAAGCTGCTCCTCAGAGCGCTTCGTGGTTTCCAGGCCTTTTACCATGTTGGTTAAATTCCAGCTTGTCAATGTCCTTCTTGAATTTTAGTGCCCAGAACTGGACACAGTATTCCAGGTGGGGTCTGCCCAGAGCAGAATAAAGTGGCATGGTTGCTTCCATTGATCTAGACACTGTACTCCCATTGATGCAAGCCAGAATCACATTGGCTTTTTTAGCTGACTCCTGTTCCGCTTGTGGTCTGCTAAGACTCCTAGATCCCTTTCACGTGCCCTGTGGTCAAGTCAGGTGCTTTAATTATTTTAATACTGTGAATTGTTTGATTGTACTTTAGTGTTTGCTTTTTGTTTTACCTGCATTGTTCTTTTTAAAATAAGAATATCATCATCATCCAAGGTACAGAACCCCACCCACAAAACAGGCTTGACGCTCCTGGATAGTTCAGATTGATATCCAGAGCAGACTTAATCATCCCATTGACATTGGAGCTGATCTGTAGGTGGACTCAGCTTCCAGAGCTGCCATGGGCTCGGTCTGAGTCCCCTCAGCCACTTTGTGTTCCACTTTCAGGTCAATGCTTCTCACATGTCATATGCCAACTGCATTCAGTCAGAGCAAGATTTTCAAGGCGTCATCACCAGAAACTTCGGCACCCGCATCCAATTCTCCTGCATCTACGCCTACAAACGGGTCATTGGCCTCACCTACCCGCTCAAGGCAATGGGCACGTATGTTTCTGCTTGGACTCTGCCCCAGGCAACAGCTTCCCTGTTAAACAGACCTCCTACGGTTTAATTTTTTTTAAAAAAATACCAATTTTTAAAGAAAAGATGTGGATTTGCAGCTGTCTGGGGTTTCTTGAGGGGTTTTGAGCTGTTTTTTGACAGTCCTGGCAGCTCCTGGTGGAGTTATCAGAGTGAGACCTTTTTTATTGTAATAACTGCATGTCTAAAGGTACGCCAAGCAACATCAGAATGTGGTCGAGAGGGTGACAGTTATTGACTCACAAATTGGGAGTGGCTGCAGCAGCTTGATTTTGCACAAGTCAATTGGGGAGGTCAAGTTTCCACCCTTTCCTCTCCTCTCTGTATTGCTGAGATAATAGAATGCATTTTTGCACTTCTGCAGCAACTGGAGTAAGCTGGGGACGAAGGGGGAAAGCTGGAGAGGGAAAGAGAAACTGGAACCTTTTAAAAGGAGCTGAGAAAGTGGGATGGGAGAGGGTTAATCCAGATTGAGGAAGAACACACGTGCCATTCTTTCCTAGGCTTGTCCAGTTTACTGTCAAGGAAGGGGACTTCACGGTGACCATGGCACTCTATGACAGCGACACCTATGAGCGGCCGTACCGCCAGCAACCTCTGATGCTCCTCCTCACCGACATCCTGTATGTCCTCCTCCAGATTGAAGGGCAGGATCAGGTGAAGTACTTCTTCCTCAATGTAGAGGACTGCTGGGGCACCCCGACAGCTGATCCGGACCACGAGACAAAGCATCCGCTGATTATGAAGGGGTGAGAGATGGGGGCCGGACGGTGGGTGGGCGTTGCTCAAGGATGGCACCCCCTTGGCTGGGAAAGTACCAATCCTGTGGCCTTGGCTGTCACACCATGCAGGTTGATTGGGATAAAGCTGGCTACTTAAGTCTGTGATTTGCTTGGCTCAGCAGATGAAGCCAAATGATGGGGATGACAGACTGGTTTCTCAGAGTTCAGGGACTGGCCTCCTGGCCACAAGACGGGGAAGGAATCTCAGGGTGAGAGCACTGCTGTAAAAAAAATTTCTGTGTGCTGCTTGCCCACACTGCTGCAGTTTGCTTTGGAGAAGCTGCTATAAATCCTATAGAAATTTCCTTCCCAACCCCTTTGTCTCCTTTGTGAGACTTCGTGTCATCTCCTTCTTTTTTCTTTTTTCTTTTTGAGTAACGTCCTTTCAGCCTCAGGAGTTGATGCATGATCGGAGGCATGCTTTTAAAATTTCTTTTTTAGATGATAATTCCATGTGTTGAAATGCTAATATTTGAAATAACCAAGGCCTGCCCTCTCTTGTGGATCTGAACATTTAAGCAATAACTGGATAGGCCGTGCCCTTCTCGTTTTGCAGGTGCCCCCACGACAAGACGCTGTCTTTCCTAAATGAGATTGGAACCAGCACAGTGGCAAAATTCAAATTTCAGATGTTCCAGTTCAGAAACTACAATGAGGTATTCCTACATTGCCAGGTACGCCTGTGCATACCAGACTTCCAGAATCCCTGTGCCAAGGTAAATCCCGAGGGGGCAAAGTGTGCAATTGGGCTGAGGCGTGCTGGGGAGAACGGGCAACAGGGGTCCAAACCAGTTCAGAGAAAGGAGACGGAAAGATGTGGGTCAACATGATCGCCCTAGACTTCTTCTCTGTCACCCATTTCTTTCCTTGGTGTGGATGGGCAGCAGGAGAGGGTACGTGGTGCTGAGAAACTGGGCTGTGAGCCATCCTTAGTTGGCCAGGCAGAGGCTGGTGGGAGAAGAGGAGGAGCACCAGAGGCAGGTTTTTAAAGGGCTGCACAGCCTGATTGGAGACACTGAGACAAAAGGTTCCCCCAGAAAAGAAGTGCCTGAGGTTGGGGGAGGGCACATGTTGAAGAAACACTCAAGTAACCAAATCTGTGGAAATCAAACCCACAAATGTGGAGGGCTAACTGTAATTTTGCCAAGAAGCACAGGCATGGTAGGGGGCAGTAGCCTAATTCTCAGAGGGAGCATCCCTTCTGCAGCAAAGGAAGTAACCTGTCACTCATTGCTTTTTGACTGCAGGAGTGTCCCGTCAAGCAGAAAAGAAAGAGAGAGTTGGCCAATGACTACCAGAAGATAGTCTCCTATGGCCCCATTCAGTTCCTGGTTCCATCGCACCTGGAAACCCGGAACACCAAAAACCGAGAGTCCCTCTGGAGTATGTACATATCTTCCTAGATTAGCAGCTGGTGACCATTTTAGGTTTTAGTCTGAACTCTCCAGGGTGCTGAACATCACCTCCCAGATGGGATTAATGTCTTGAGAGCTCCTTTAAAGTTCAGACTTAAACCCAGAGTGCTTTCATCAGCCATTGGCATTGGAGCACTCAGTTACCACGGCTCCCAATTTTACTGAGGTACCCGCATCATTTTTACTTTCTCTTGTTTCAGGACTGCAGCTGTGGATCCCTGGTGCAGTGGTTTCAGCAGGCATCGCTGCTGCCTTTGTCTTGATTGCTGTTGCAAAAGCCATGAAGAAATGAGCAAACTGTCAACGGCAGAGTCTAAATAAATCTAATTGCAAACCATGGTGGGCCAGGGATGTACCTTACTCTTCCACTGGAGGGCATCTGGCCTACAGTGATGCTGGGGCTTTGACCCGTGTTGACCTCAGTGAGACACAATGTGGTTAGGAGAAGCTCTGTGACATGTCTGCTTCATTCACCTATCACAGAATCAGAGAGTTGGAAGAGACCCCAGGGGCCATTGAGTCCAACCCCCTGCCATGCAGGAACACCCATCAAAGCATTCCTCACAGATGGCCATCCAGCCTCTACTTAAAAACCTCCAAAGGAGACTCCACTACACTCCAAGCCAGCATATTCCATTGCCAGACAGCTCTGACCATCAGGAAGTTCTTCCTGAAGTTCAGGTGGAATCTCCTTTCCTGCAGCTTGAAGCCACTGCTCCTTGTCCTAGTCTCTGGAGCAGCAGAAAACAAGCCTGCTCCCTCCTCAGCGTGACATTCCTTCAAATATCAAGTATGAAGGATTTAAATTCTACAACTGAAGATGGATATCCAGAGGGTAGTGATAACAACCAACCCACTCCCCAGTCTTACTTTCTCCCACTGTGACTTCAGGCATCTTTTTTATCTTTGACACCCTGGGGCTGCAATCTGCTATGGTTTAGCATAGTAGTTTTGTGCATGAGCCAGAACTAGGCAGAGCCATATACCATGACCCCAAGACTTACCATGCAGCTTGAGAAGCCCTCCACCCACCCATTCTGTGCCTCATGCAGAGCAGGCAAGATTGGAAATTTATCTAGATATGTCACTGTAGCCAGACGTAAAATGATCTCAGCTGTGCTGAGGTCCACCAGAGTCCTCTGGAGGGCTCAGTGGTGCTATAATCACCCTGTGACTGATTGCAGGGATGTAGCCAGAGCTTTCTCAGATCCTGCTAGCTCCCCAAGAGGTACAGAACGGGCATGTGAGAGGGAGAGCGTCTGAGTCTGTATGGTAAGTCCAGGAGTGGGTGGCCATGGGTGTTGCAAAGGGAGAAAAGGAATATCAACTTCTGTAATGCACAAAAATGGACATGTGCAGGCCTGAGGGAAATTTAGAGACAGCACAGCATAATGGTTTGAGTGTTGGACTATGACCCTGCTCAGCCATGGAAAGCCATGTGGTGATCTTGGATGCATCACACACTCTCAGCCCCAGAAAACCCCATGATAGAGAGCTGGAAATGACTTGAAGGCACAAAATGATCTCCCTACCAGTCTACTCAGGATGGAGAGAAAAAGATTTTGGGTGTCTAAATAAAAGGAAGATTAAGAAAGTAGAAGAATCAGCCAAAGGCTTCTGGCAGCTTCTGTGGCATAGAAGGGGAAGGAGAAGCAAACCCATTCCAGGTTTTAGGTCATTTCCGCACCACAGTGTTAAAGTGCTGCTATTCCACTATCAACCTCCTATGGAATTCTGGGGTTTGTAGTTTAGGGAAGGGCACTTTGAATTCTCAGCCAAAGAGCTCTTTGGTCTCAGTAAACTACAAACCCCAGAATTCCACAGGGCGTTGAAAGTGGAATAGCAGCACTTTAACACTGTAGTGCGGAAATGGCCTTAGTCTGGACATTAAAGGAGGTGTCCAGGGTGCTGAATTGGGTTCTAAACATGAGTTCCAGACTTTGGAGAGCTTCACTGGCTCAGACCCAGAGTGGACTCACTGCCCCCTGATATGGAAGCTGCCAGCTACAGCAGCATTTAACTGTGCTCCCCATGCAAACAGACCTTGGTAGAGAGCCAGTATTGGGGTTGTGTTACATAAATCTCCACACAGTAAGAGGAACACACTCATTGCACAACACAACTGTGAGCTGAATTGGCACATTGCACAACCAAAGACACTACTGAATGTGTGTGCTGGATACATGTATCACACGTGCACCCCCATGCCCATGGAATACGCATGCACAATTCCACTTCTGTAACCCTGAACCAAATGCAGCCATTCTACATCAGACAAAAATGCCCAGCTGCCAGGAGAACTGACACAAGCCTAAGAAACCAACAGGATTCTGTCACATAAAGACCCCTTCTTTTACCCATGGGTAAGCAACTGCAACTTTTTCCTTCCGGTCTGTAGCAGCCCTTCATGTCTTGCAACATGCAAAACCAGAAAATTCTCTGTTAGCTTTTCTGAATGTAGCCTGCCAACCCCTGGGGCAGCCCCCTGCAGTTGATCTGGTCATTCCCCTTGCTGTATCCTGTTCTGTCCCTAGATGGCATCCTTGCATGCCAGTTGTGCAGGCAGAAGCTCTATGGGAGCCCTGCCTCGATTTCCTGTAGGAGCTAGCAATAATACAACAGGGAACCAGCTCAGCTCTCAAGGTGCCCTCTCACAATACACAGCTTCTTTCACCTCCAGGTCACCTTCTCACCAACAGCCCTGCTCAGGTCTTGCAGACTCAGGGCCACAGCTTCCTTGACTGAGTCTATCCATCTGTGATGGAGTCTTCTTCTTTTCCTACCACCTTCTAAGCACTGCCAAGCATTGCTGTCTTTTCTAGTGAGTCATGCCTTCCCATGAAATGGCCGAAGTACAATAATCTCATTATTTGGGCTTCTGGAGGAGTGTTCAGGCTTCAATCTGCTGTTTATCTTTTCATCAGTCAATGGTATCTGGAAATCTCTCCTCCACGGCCATATTTCAAATGGATTGATTTTCTTCCCATCAGCTTTCCTCACTGTCCAGCTTTCACAATCATATAGAGAAAGTGGAAATAATACAGTACAGGTAATCCTGGGATTCTCATTTCAATTGTGAAAGCGACACAGAGTTTATGGCTTATTTTTTGAAAAGAGGAAGAGCGAGCAGGGCAAAAAGAGACTTCAAAGCAGCCTAGGACACATTGGTGTAATTGGACAACGAGAGAGAAGAGTGTTGGGAATAAACCTCAGACCAATGTGCAAAAACTTAACTCCTCACCAATTGTATGGGCTGAAATTTCCTGAGACACTTTGATGCCTCGTTCCAAACAGCCTACCAAATGGAATGGAAGGGTTATTTTAGTTCAGTGCTTTCTGCTCCAGATGAAAACAGCCTCATTGTTCTTTGAATTATGCCCAGGAGGAAAGCGGATGCCCAGGCAGATGCCTGGAACAATGCTCCAACATGCTCTAAAGTGGGGAAAATCAGGCAGCAGAGTTGCACCAAGCCAGCCTTGTACCAGCTGCAGCTTTCAAGGGTCTGCATTCTCACTTTTCAAATAGTTAATCCAAGTGTACTTCAAAAAAGCACCTCCAAAGGCATCCCTTAAGAGACAGATAGTTTTAATAAAAGCATTTAAAATTTAAAAGTATTCTCACAAACTTTTTACACCATGTAGCTTTTTTTAAAAAAACAAAAAAATTACATTAACAAAGAGAGATGCTGTAATTATTATTTGAGGTGAAAATGTCCGCACCCGGCCATTTTCTCTCCCACCCCAACATCCAAATATAGCAATAACACATATAAACACTGTATTATCATGTTAAGTTCCAAGGGAACATGCAAGAGTTCCCAGCACAAAGCCAGTTCATATGCTGGTACTGTTGGACTGTAGCTTTAGGCTGTTAGACGTCGAACACTGCATGGAGGAAGACCTGCGGGACTGAACCACTTTTGCCAAGTACCAAAGGAAGATCAGGAAGCCTGTGGAAAGAGGAAAAAGAAAGATGGTAAGGTCAGCAGCAGCTGGGGAAGACTGAGAAATTTGGTGAAAGAACTACAGGGTGTTGGGACTCTTCCCCTTCTACGTTGCCTACACTGCCAAAGGCCAAAGCTCAATGGGATCATGCAAAAGGTTGTAGACTGGATTGCTGTGATCTTCTGGAAGGGTTGCTAGTAAAGTCTCCTGTTTGAAACTCTAGAGCAGTGTTTCTTAAGCTTTTCTTTACCAGGGACCCCCTGCAAATATAATTTGTTACCAGGGTCCCCCTAAATTTTAACTCAAGATTTAGATTTAAATTTAAATGTTTATTAACAACTTCTAGAGAGTAGGATTCAAATCCGTACTCAGCCACCGGATGACCTTGGGCAAGTCACATTCTCTCAACCACAGAGGAAGGCAAAGGCAACCCCGCTCTGAACAAACTCTGGCTCCAAAGGTCACCTGAAATCCCAACAGTGTGAATTGCAAATACAGAGAAGAAAAGCAAATGGTAAGCCCAGTTGAGGGGAGAGGGATGGAGGGAACCAGCCATGGCTCACTGACCTTGGAAAGAGTTGACGATGGTGAAGAGGTAGACGGCCACCAGTTTGAAGGTTCCAGAGGAGAAGGCAAAGAAGGCCAGGCCCCACGGGATGCCCAGCACACAACTCAGTCCCAGGAGCATCACTGCGTATTCCCAGTCACGTTCCCGGTGTCTCAGCCTGAGGATCTCTCGCACCATCGCGGCCAACATGATGCTGTTGAAGAAGAGCACCAGGCTCAAAAATCCCAAGTTCAGGAAGTTGTTGATCTCCTTCTTTGTGATCCAGCAACTGGAAAAGAAAGGGGGAGAAGTGAGAACTTTGCTGCTCTTCAACTGGGCGGAGAAGCCCCTCGGAACCTGGTTGATCATGCCTTTGATTCCTAAAGATACTGAACCATGTAAGATTCTTGGATTCAGCTGCATTCAGCCTTCATAAAGCATTCCTATAACTCCAGGAAAGGGTCATTCTTTAACTAACCAGACTTGTGCTTTCTGGGAGAAATTTGTTGGATGGAATACAAGGGGATGGATGAAAACTGGTCTAGGACTAAACTGTGAATGCAACCTACAGAGGTTGCTGTTATATCCCCTACCCAGTGCCCACGAGCTTACATGGTTGCATTGGTAGGTCTCTTGAAGGAATCATAGACTTCCAAGGAGAATGGTCCATAATGTGACGAATCAATCACAAAGATCAGAAGCACAATGAATATGGGAAGTCCTGTAGGCAAAGAACAGCCCAAGGTTAATGCTTCTACCATAACCTCATCTTACCATAACCTCAACCTCTGAATCCTACCCACACATACATTTATTTTAAGTATTTGTCAGTCATTTTACCACTATAGGCTGAGATCTTGTAAAGTATAGTTCCATATTCAGGACTATTCTACATTTCTCCTCTCAATACTTTTGGGGCTCACCATTTAGTCACTGCAGCCTCCCTATCCAGCCATACCTGCTTTGAGTCCCCTTTGGGAGAAAAGCAGGATATCAATCAAACAAATAAATACATTCCCTGGTGAAGGAAGGGACTGGAGAAAGGTCAGCTTATGTCCTCAAAGCCAGAAGGAGACCAAAGTCATCATCGACTCAAGTTCTACTGGGGTCCTCTGGAGGTCTAGGTAGATATTGTCACCCCCCTGTACCTCACTATAGAGACAGAGACAGATGCTTTTCCCATCTCCCTTTCCACACGCCATGGGATGGCCAGGGGGATTGCAGCAGCTGAACAGTAAGCCTGAAGAGAAATGCTTTGGTTTACTGTCAGAGCCCAGGTTTCTAAAGGACTGGGTCACGACTTCCTGGAGGACCAGGTCATTACTTCCTGTGTGTAGCCCCCTAGCGGCTTGTTTGCACCCCCACCCCTCCTTCCCCACCCCACCCCACCTTGGCACTCACCCCAGCCCACCAGGCACAGCTTGAGGAGGATGTGCTTGACGTGGGAATTGAAAACCTCGATCACCAGCCGGTAGAGGGTGTAGCCCTCGATGCCCATCCAGGTCAAGCAAGCAAGGACCCCAAAGTGCAAGAACATGGACCCCACTTTGCAAGCTGTGTCCCCACCAGCCGGGGCCAGTGGAACAGCAATAAGGAAGCTCATGTCCAGGAGGAAAATGGCCCAGAGGAGATTCATGTGGACGTAGACAATGTGGTCCCTCTGCCGCTTCCTGGGGGAAAGACACAGAACAAAAAGTATGTCTCTGGTAGGTCATTCATATTCCTAGGTGGGATCCCATACAGCATCAAAACAAAGTTTATTTTACTTATTTGATTTGTGTCCTGCTGTAGGATCCTACCAGGCCACCACGGTGCAGGGATAGGGCAGGCCTGGGGCTGTGAGCAAGCAATTTGCATAAGACATTCTCTTGAGTATATGGCAGAAGTTACAAATGGAACGGGGAGCCAGCCTGGTACAGTGGTTTTAGGTGTTGGACCAGAACCTCAGCGTTCAAATCCCTGCCGGGCCACAGAAACCCACTGGGTGACTTTGGGCAAGTCACCCTCTCAGACCCTCAGAGGAAAGAAACAGGAACGCTCCTCTGAAGAAGTCTTGCCCAAAAAGCCATTACAGGTTTGCTTTAGAGTTACTTTGAGTCAGAAATAATTTCAAGGCACACAACAACAACAACAACAACAACAACAACAACAACAACGCCACTTTTCTTCTGAATGGGACTCAAGGCGACTTAATTAAAACAGAACATCTAAAACAGTATGAAGCATAACAGTTGAAAAACACATTAAATCATGCAGCCAGTTAAAACACTACTTTTAAGACCTTAACATTAAGACAGTTAAAATACATATTCAATACTTTAAAAAGAAAAAAGCACATGTAACTTCATTTAAAACCCATGCTACCATTCAATCTCCGAGAATGGAGCTTTAATAAATCTTTGCTGCCCTACTCCCCAGAAGGAAAAAAAAAGAAAAAGATGCCATTTTCTTTGTTTATTATTTTATATGGCCTTTCTCCCAACATGGGATCCAAAAAAAGACCTCTTCTAATGACCAAACATCAGTCTAAATAAAAATGTCTTTGCTTGCCTGCGGAGAGAGCCAACCTACCCTACCTTGAGCAAAGAAAGGAGAAGACTGTGAAGAATGAAGCCACGGCTGAAACGATGCAACCAACGTAAGTGATAAGGGTCAGGTATTTGTGGTGGTCATGGTCAATATCTGGGGACGACACCTGAGGAGGCAAGGAAATGGTTTTTAAAAAAAGCAGAGGAGGACAGATCTTTCTCAGAGGCTACACAGGAAATGGGCACTCACCATTAGCACGGCAAAGAAAGTGAGGTGGTTACAGAGGCAGGCTGTCCGGTCGTCTCCTTGTACGGCATCACAGCCCTGTGTACTCCAATTCCCAGACTGGCCAGCTAGGGTCACAAGGAGAGATATTACAGTTGGTATTTTGTGCCTTCCAAGTCATCTCCAACTTCTGGAGTCCATTCACACTACGTAGTTATAGCACTATGATGCCTTTTAAACTGCCGTGAGTAATCCAGTGGGATTTTTGGATTGGCAGTTTAGGGACAGGTATTTACAGTTCTAGAGAACCAGCAGGATGTTGTGGTTTGAGTGATGGATTACAACTCTGGAAAACAGGGTTCAGATCCCTGCTCGGCCACAGAAGCCGACTGAGTGGCCTTGGGCAGGTCATACTCTCTCAGAAGAAGGCAAAAACAATCCCACTCTGAACAAATCTTGCCAAGAAAAGTCATGATAGGTTCACCTTAGGGTAGTCATCAGTTGGAAATGACTTGAAGGCACACATGACAACAAAAATTATTTCTATTTCTTGGGCCACTATGGGAACAGATTTCTAGACCAAATAGGTCCGCTGAGCCAACTGGCTCATCTTTTGTTCTTACGTCTGTCTGTGGTTGTTTTCCACTTATGGCGACCCTATCACAAGGTTTTCTTGGCAAGGTTTGTCCAGATAGGGGTTTGCCATTGCCTCATTCTGAGGTTGAGAGGGTGTGACTTGCCCACAGCTGCCCTGTAGGTTCCCTTGCCTTGCCCTGTAGGTGCCCTTGGAGATTCAAACCCTGGTCTCCAGAATCCTAGTCCAACCACTGCACCACACTAATTTCTGTTGCATGTAACACTTTGTAGAGGGGGGGGGGCTTTAGATATCTGACCTCTCTATTTACGTCTAGCTCATATGCATTTCTTCCCAAACTAAGTGCCATGGAAGAATAGCACGTGGTTTGTGCCATGAGAAATTAAGGTGTATTAATTCAACAGGGGAGGGTCTGCCTGCAGGACACTTGCAAAATTCAGAGCTTCCAAGCAGCCTCTGCTGTAGGCAAATAATTTCACTGCATCTTTTGTGTGGGTATAATTGGGGCATTCAGTCTTAACTGCATAATTATCTGTGCACAGAGAAGCTACTGGTGTGGCCTTGTCTTTTTTGCAGTCTGTGGTCTTATTAAGAACTGTGACTCATCCAGAGATGCAGAGGGATGGGCTTATTCTTACCTACGAGAAAGATAACAGTCATCCCAGCATAAAACTTCAGGTTTTAACAGGAAAGGGGAGCAGAGAGGAAAGCATGTTTCAACTATCAGAAATCTGGAAAGCTCCCATTTGTATTTTTAGCACCAGTCTTTGTCATAATGGGGGCAAGGGATAGTATTTTATAACCACCTTTGTATGTCGAAAAGCAAACAATCTGGGCAGCACAGAAGAGACAATTGTTCCAAATGTGTACTTTTACTCCACGTATCTCAAGCACGTACCTTTCATATCCCAGAACACACATCGACGCGTTACATTGCCCTGAAAGATCAAAAATCCAAAGGTGAATTTGACATATGTGATTTTTGAAAACAAGAACAAGAGGGAGAGGTCACTATGAGGTGAGATACCCTCACGGTTACTCATTCTCATTCTAAATATGTTTTCACTCAATGGAACAAGAGTGGAATGACCAAAAATGGATTCTGTATACGAGGGGTGGTTGGCACAAGAGCTGCCCACAGGATGCCTGGGCCACGAAATTTACCCCTCCTCTGTAGCCACCGGAGCCACTATCACCCCCAGAGAGCGTTTAAGAGGAGTCACCCCCAGGTCTCTTGTCCCCCAACAAACAGGGAAAATCAAGAGGGGATCTCAGGACACAAACAGAAGAGGTTTACATCTCCTCACCACTGCGTTTTGAGATGAGGGAGAATGGGAGCTGTAGATGCACTAAGTATATTTGTGACTAGATGGATACACCCCACAACCCTCTACCCATCACTTCATATGGCCTTTGAGGAGCAAATGGCTGCCCCTCCCACACCCACACCCCCTAAATACCAATAACAATCTCAGTTCTTCTGATCTTTGCATAGCCAAAATGCTGCCATGAACAGAAGGGGAAGTTTTTTAGTAGGCCATTGAGGCAAGGGTCGGCAACTGACTAACAAGTGTGAGTTTGGAGGTACTGTTACTGTTGTTTTTGTTATCGTCATCAAGAACAGGAACTATTACAGTTGGCTCTCCACATTTGCTAGGTTTTAGGGCTCAGGACCCTTGTGAAAGTGGAGAAATTGCAAATATCAAAATGTACGTGTGATTACAGGGAGACGTCATGCAGTGATGATTTTTTTTTTTTTTTTTGGTGTAGAAATGAGGGCCGGGATAAGATTCTAAGAGATCAGTTCTTGGTTCCACAAACACCAGGTGCCTGAAGGCGTTCATTTATACAAGGAAACTGCTCTTCTTTAAGGAGAATTTGTCCATAACAGAGTGTATATCAACACATTCCACAATCATTCAAGTGCACGAAGGATCTGAGACTAACCGGAAGAGGTTTGTGAAAGAAAGTGATTGTCACACGGTTTTCCTCGGGCAGATCATGGACTGAAGTGTTTCCTACGGAGATCCCAATCACCTTTCCACCAAGGATCTGGTTAGCATCTTGACCCTGCAGGAAGCAAAGGTGGGAACATTGCAGACCAGTGATCACCATGGCTGATGGGACCTGCAGTCTAGCAATACCTGGAAGGCCACATGACTCCTACGCCTGGTATATACAATAAGGGGCCCACAGTTTGGTCCTTTCTCTCTGTGGCACTGCCAGGTGACCTCTCACTTCTCTTTCCATCACTACCCCCACATGTTTGTTTAGCACGGGGACACAACAGCAGCAGCAACAACTGCACTCTCCTCCATGGGTTAGGGTCTCCAGGTGGCCAGAAGGAGCCCTGACAGCAAGGAGAAAGATGACTGTGTCATGCAATCCTGCTGTGCACAAATTCTTTTCCCATTTCTCATCAGCACCATTTGCAAAATGGGCAATAGGTGAGTGTGCAGCAAAACCATCTCTTGAAAGTGGCTGGTTAGATCATTTCCCCCTCTTCGCCTCTATTAAAATTCAAGCCCTGGTTCTGCAGAGAGGCTGTTAGCTACAGCAACCCAGCTAAGCAATTGTGGCTAGAGCCTCCCACCTGTCAGAGATGCATATTTTTTCCTAGGCAAATATGCTGTGCACACCACGCTGTTTATTTTCCTCTCATTTGTTTGAAACCTGAATAGAATCTCTGTTGGGTTTGGACCTGTCAGAACCCCCCTCCAGGCAGAGCTGATCTCTTCAGTGCTGCCTCTCAAAGGGTCTTTACAGCCCATTAACAGAACACAAAGCCATCAGGTAACAACAGTCATCAAATGAAAAAGCACACCCTGCAATTTGAGGTATGTTTCATCTGAGAGAAGCAGTGCTGGGGGATTCAAGTCAAGACCTGAGCTTGCTGAAAAATGCACCTCATGTTTCTGCAATGATGGAATTCAGCTCTGGCTTAGGAGAGATTTTCAGTTTATACCCTAAAGCAGGGAACTGAACTGAAGCAGGCAGGTGGTGCACAAGGCAGTTTTCAGTTAATTAATGCGCCATGAACAGGACAAATCTGGCCCCATCCAAACAACATTGCTGAGCTCCATATTAATGGGTGTTTTTTTTCCCCTGTGTGCATTTTGTAATGGGACACCTATATCATCAAACTGGGGAAAGATCAAATACCAAAAATAATTCTAATTTATTTTCATATTAGTTTTGGAAGCACAAAATAATACATTCAGGAAGGATATACTCTGGTGTTAGTCTTTGTTGCCCCATGTGGCTAGCAGGACTTGGTGTGACAAGCAGGACTTGTCTTTTTAGACAATCTCAAGCATTTCCTCCAGCCAACATCCATAGGTCACATCAAGTCCTGCTAGCCACATGGGGCAACAAAGACTAACACTAGAGTATATCCCTCCTGGGCATTAGGGTGATACACATTAAAAGCCACTAAAATGGTTCTATAGATTATTTGTAGCAATGTCTTTCTGAAGACATCACCAGACTAGCAACACAGAGACCATCGGCCTTGTGGCAAAGGGCCCAATCCACCAGAACTGAGAAAAAATTGTCCTGGGTAGAAAAAAAAGCATCGTAGCACCTTGGAGACCAACACATTATTCCATACTCCTTAGTCCCAGAGCATGTGAAGTTACCTTTTTGGATCAACATATTATCCACATTCCTAAGGGACAGACCTACTAAAAGTTTACTTTTTTTGGACCACCACTCAGAATCCCCAGTCAGCATGGCCGTTTTCCCCACTTTTGAGCCCTTGCTACAAAAGTTCACACTCATTAAATTGGGTTTGCAAGTGGCTCAAGTTTCTTTGTCTTTCAAATGCGACAATGGACAGATGAGGATTCTCAGCAGTGCTGGTGGTGAAAAACCCTCACGACCTTTCTCCACATCCTTACCTGGAAGAGAATCTGACTCCTGGCCGCCAACTGCACCACCCTCATTTTGGCATTCCTGCGCCCACGCTTGGGCCTCTCAAAGACATATTTTGGCAGGGTCACTTCAAACGCATGGACAGCTTCCCCTTCCTGCACAGAAGTTAAAAACAGGGCTCTGTAGTCCAAGGCTGAAGTGGAAGGAAAGTTCTTTAGTTATGGAATAGGGTTGCCAGCTTGAAAGGGGGCAGGGCTCCTGTAGTTTTAATAGTTAGCACGCTATGAGAAGGCTGTAAAATTTCATCAGCATCTCTCCTCCCCAAACCTCACTTTTAGCTTCAGCTTATGCAGCCAACGTTAAATTCGTTGACACCTGGGATGGTGGAAGAAGAAAATCCAACTCCATTGTTGTAACTCTGCTGTTGCTGGATGCACAGCCTTTCCAGTTTCACATTGCTTAAGTCCAGCTTCAGGAATGATGCCAGATGCTTCTCAGCAGCCCACCTGCCCCCCTGCTTTCCACCAGCCACTGAACAGACATTTTGATGAGGGGACTGCAAAAAGGTGAATTTGGGGAGTCAGGGAGGAGACGAGAGAGTCAGCATGGTGTAGTGCAGTAGTTTGACTGATGGACTATGAATCTAGAGACCAGGGTTTGAATCCCCACTCAGCCATGGAAACCCACTGGGGGGCGGACCTTGGGCAAGTCACACTCTCTCAACCTCACAGGAAGGCAAAGTCACACCCCCTTTGGACAAACCTTGCCAAGAGAACTCTGTGATAGGGTTACCTTAGGGTCACCCTAAATCAGAAACAGCTTGAAGGCACAGAACAATAACAAGGAGATGTGCTATAGTCCTGCCTAAGAGCAATTTACGGCACATCATTCTTATCCAGGACCTGCTAATGGTTAAAGCAACAGGAGCCCTGTCCTGCTTTCAGCCCTGGCAACCTATTACGAAAGGGACAATAATTTCTACATTAGGTAACCGATACAAGGCTTTTTCTGCTCCCCAACTCTTTACTCACCTCCAGTTTAGACTTGATGTGTAAATCTTTGGGATTTTGGGATGGGATTTTCCAGACGCTTGCATGCAGAAGCATCCCTGTCTCTAAAGTCCTGTTCTCACCCTGGAACTCCATTTGTCCCAGCTTGGACTCCAAATCAAGAAGATGCCTGTTGGGAAAGGTGGAAAGCAGTGCATGAATGAGATGCTGTGCCCCATGCAGCTACATGATGGCTCACCAGGTTTATCAAAGACGCAGATGGTTCTAAACCACTGGATGCCCTCCACAGCCCAATCTGATCTGGACAGGTCTGGTTCATGCTTGGGTGGGAAATCATCAGGAAATACCCAGGGTGTCCAGGTAAGGCTAGGAAAGAATCCTGCCTGAAAGTCTGGGCTAGGTGGACATCAAATGTAAGGCTGCTTCCTAGGATTGCTACTCTGGTCTTTCTTGCTACTGGAGATTATGGCAAGTGTTGCCATTAGCCTCTCCAATCTGCTCCCAAACACCTGTCTGAATGCTGATGTCCAGTAGCAGCAGCAGTCATAATTATCATTATCATTATTATTATTATTTCTTACTTGCCCCTCCCCATGGATCAAGGCAGGGATCAACAATGGATTAACATATAACACACACCAGTTAATAACAGAACATCAATTAAAAACAATAGTTAAAATGCATAATATCATCTTATAAGAACACACAATACAAATATCTAAAAACAGTCAATACATACTTCAAATTCACTGTTAAAATTCATAGTTTAAAAACATCAGGATAAGCCTACTGGAAGAGACTGGTCTTTAAAGTAGTATTGGATTAATATTCACCAAATAGTCAGCCAACCTATTTGACAGGATCTCTGCCCTCAAATGCACACAATGTCAGTGTTTCCCCGAAAGACGACTTCATAACTGAAGATTCAATACCACCTGAGGCTGGGACTTCACCCTTTTGAGGGTGCATCACCTCCAACTACTAGATGAAGCTACCTTACGTGGCTTCTAATGGCTTTTTTGAAACTTGTACGCAATATAAAATTATCTTGAGCTTTGGTCATGAAAACCCTATCCAGCTTCTCTGTCTTTCCCTTCCCAAGAAACCTGTGCCTTATGATAGGAAGCGTTCCAAGGAAAAATTAGATCTTTATGTTTTCAGAATGGGGAAATCAGAGACAAGTTTGTTTCTTCATCCCAGCAGTCCTTGGAAAGTCCCAGACACAATTTCATCCCATCTGAGTACCTGGTACTGTCTCAACCGCAGCTTTTCCCCACATTCCACCTTAAGACTAAATAGCCAGATGCAGATTCCATGCCACGTTCTTTCCTCCCCCTCCTCTTCTGCTCTGTTTAACATGAAATTGATAAAAGAGATCTGGAAAACTCCAAAGATTATCCGTTCATTTTGTGACCCTGAGTTGGCATAATAAATTCTACTATGTATCTTGGGATGTTTCATAAGGTAGAAGGCCAGTGTGGGGTTTAGTGGTATGAGTGCTGGATGGGGGGCTTTGGGAGACCGGAGTTTGAATCCCCCCATTTAGCCATGGAAACCCACTGTGGGTTTAACCACATCCACACACACTTCCTGCAGCTTCTGTTTGGCATCTTGTTCCTCTCCCTACTTCAAAGCCGGGGAACGCAGACCCCCTGCTTCCTAGGAGAGGTTTGCAAAGGCTCTTCCACCCTCTTCCACAGATACTCACACGAAAGGATTCCCACGTGCGGTAGCTCTGCCTCGAGTAGGAGTCCCCATGGTAGTTTCTAACGTCTTTAGTGCATTTTCTGTTCGCCTTAGTTCTTCTTCCATCTCACGTGGGTCACGTTTCCCTGAATCTACGGCGCAGAGCAAGCAAGAAAGCAAAAGATTACAGGAGATCTTGGAAGCACTTCTGGAACACAGCTCCCTTAGAATCCTGCAGCCAGCATGGCTACTGGACTTCATTGGCTTCTTGTTGCCCTCTAGAAGCCCATTCCTGTGGAAGGTGATGGCTTTCATGGCATGTGGCAGTGAATCTTCCCTGGAACTTTAAAGGAGCTTTCAGAGACCCCGAACCTATTTTGGGGATAAAGGACAGCTCAGTTTCTGAAAAAAGCTCCCTTAAGGTTAAGACTAAAAGCCAACGTGAATTCACTGCCCCATTACACAGAAGTCATTGTTGATCCGTTGGGAGAGGTGGGATATAAATAATAATTATTATTATTATTATTATTATTATTATTATTATTATTATTATTGGCACTATCTCACTCTCAACTGTTGGGGGCAAGGGGGGCACACTGGCTCCTGGCAGATCTTGGAGGTCCACCTGCACCAAAGTTTTCCACTTAATGCCCCCCTGGGTGGTGTGGGGAGCAATTCTACCACGTTCTGGGCACTCTCTAGGGTAATTTAGGCCAAAAAGATGCCTTTTTAAAACTTAATTTATTAATTAAACCATTTATATTGCACCATATATATTTAGATCTCAGGGCTGCTTACAATAAAATGAACTTAATACAATAAAAAATAACAATAGTTTTAAAATAAAAACACATTAAATCATTTCTCAGTTGAAAACCAGAGAATTCAAAACTGAGTAAAATAATTTTAAAATAGTACCAACCCTGTCACATAGATTAAGACTGAAAATATACTAAAACATTTACCAGTTAAAAACCAAACAATTTAAAACTAGTTAAGACAACTCAGAATAGTGCCAGCTATAGCACACGTGCAAACTGGGTAAAATTAATCAGGCCCAAAGGCTTTAATTAAAACACACGTTGTGAGTTGGTTCAGAGAGGGAAGGTTTTGGGATGGCGCTGGGGGTCTTGCGACCCTCAAAAATGGCCTTGGTGGCCACATCATCCTCACCTCTGTTGTAAAGTAATCAAACATACCTGTGAAGGTGAAGCTGTAGGCAGATGAGCTTGGAAGAGATATGTTGTGGAAGCCCTTGCTAAAGGCATAGGAGACATTGTGAAGAAGAGGCACACCAGTTGCATTAGATCTTCCAGTGATGTTGGGTGAATAGAGGAAATACCCAGCCTGTGTACTCAGGTTGTAACTTGTAGTGCTCCCATAGCTAAGTGTGAAATTCTGAGAGTCCTGAAACCAGTAGACACAGAAACGGTAACTCCCTGAAAGCTCTGGCAGACGCCACGTTTTGGATCCACTTGGGTCATCTGGATGAAATGGGGCCCTTATATCCAGTCCATCCCCCTTGTTTACAATACTGATGAGGTTCTCCTGGAATTTGTAAAGGACATGGCCTTCTGCTGTTTGCTTTCTGTCTGCACAAAACCGGAAGTCTTCTTTATTTTTGTCATTCCCATGAATACCTGTATGGTCACAATGCCCAAAAGAAAACACTGTGTGAGATCAGGATCCAGAAGAAAGCCCCTACTCTACAGAAGTCTTCCAGCAAATTGAAGTACATGATCAAAACAGAGAAGTTCTGCTGCTTAGGAAGGGTGGTTACACTATTAAAATGAAGCAGCACTTTGGGGATTTCTTTGTATCACTGCAAATTAGCAATGAAGACCCAACTCCTAGGAGGAATCTGCAGTGCAAAGACAGGGGACTTCAGGCTAAATGCAAGAGTTAGTCTCAGCTGGAGTGTCTGTGTGTGCGAGACTTCAAATCACCTCTCAACTTATGGTGACCCCATGAATCTCACAGGGTTTTCACAGGCAAAGAATACTCAGGAGGTGGTTTAGCCAGTTCCTTCCTCATAAATATGTGCCTACAGCACATATTTACTAATTGGTAGTCTTCCATCCAAATAACAAACTGGCCTAACCCTGTTTACCTCCCAAGATCAGACAGGATCTGGTGACTCTGGGGCTGCAGTAGAACCATTTCTGCAGGTGTTGACTTACCACATGCCCATACATTGAATGGATCTAATCAAGTCAGAGACTAATAATGAGATTGATACCCTGGTGTTTCCCAAATGATATCAAACTACAGGTTCCATCAGCCCACTCTGGATGGGGTGGATGGGAGTTAAGAGCCAACATATGGAGGGTACCAGGTTGTCTACCATTAGTGCATCCTTTCCCAAGTTGGTGCCGCCACATGTTTGACTATATACCACATCTTCCATGAAACTGCATGTACTCCAAAGCATCTGGATAAAATGGAAAAGGGGGAAATGAAGGAATCCAACAGCACCTTTGGAACTGACTGTTTCTACTGTGGCATGAGCTTTCAGGGATATCAGTCCACCTCTTCAGAACCACTATCACTCTGAAAAGCACATCTGTAGTAGACGTTGGGAAACTACTTTTTTAGACTACATTTCCCAAAATCTCCCAGGTACCACGGCTAGTTAGTATCTGGTCTGGAGGATTATGGGAGTTGTAGCATTAAAAGTATTGGTCCAGATCCATGATTTAGAGGGCACCAACCTTGGAAGAATGCAGTATTAGTATTCACCATAGTAGACGATGGGAACAATTTCATCCCAACAAACAGAAGCTGCAATATATCTATTCTTCCATAGATGAAGGTAACAGCAAAATAAAAGGTTTCACATTACCTGGGAACTGGAAAAGTAGTGACACAAGAAGGAACAACATCCTGAATAAGTCACTTGCTGCCCAGTATGACGCAGATGGCTTATTTTAAAGCCAAGGTCTTATAAAGGCAGAAGGCACCTCCAAGCTTCTCTGAATAAGCCCATAAATGCTCAGTGCTCTTCTTCAGATCAGCTAGAAACATCTGCAAGTTGGGATATTAAAACCCCCATCATTCTGTTTCTGAAAAGCAAATAAACAAACAATGGATTATGTTGAGCGTTATTGATCCTGGAATTATTTGCATACTCCAAAATTATGTTCATCGCAACCTTAACTGGCCTCCAAATTAAGCACTTTTAATCTCTGCTAATTTCAATGTCAGAGATTTGAGCAGGTGGAAAAACAACTAATGTGAGGCTATCATACTTTGAACATATCAGGTTGATATCACTCCTCAGCAAAGACAATGATGCTTGGTAAACTTGCAAGCAGTAAGGAAAAGAGGAAGTCTGCAATCCAGATGTCTGGATTCAATAAAAGAAGCCACAGCTGTGAATCTGCAAGATCTAAGCAGGGCCGTTGATAACTTTGGCTCCTGGGGTTCTCTCATTCATAGGGTTACCTTTGTGCTGAATCCAACCTGATGCATAGAACAAAACCATAACTCTGACAGAGATGAACCTTTCCTGCCTGGTTACAGAGTCTGTTGAGACAGGACGATCCAGTATCACAAAAGTTGCCGCCACTTTGAAATAGTGAAAAGCCAGTCAGCAGCAGATTTTGTGGCAGATTTCATCAAAATCCGTAGTCAATATAGACAGAGAGGCAATATTTTCAATGCCGTGCAGGCCGCCTTGCTCAGAGTTACATGGACTGATGGATGCACCCAAAAGGCTAGTTTAGTTTTTCAAGGCAGTCCCTTTGCACACACCAGAACCAAAAGTTCTGTGGCCTGGTGCAACTTGGAAACTACACCAACAGTCTGTGGTTAGACCAAAGTCTTTGCTTCTTCTAAAAACAGTAACCAATGAAACACTCATATACAGAGAGGGGCACACATTTCTCCACTCAGACAGATACTGACAAGAGATTTACGGAAACTGAAGGCTTCTTTTAGCAAAACCAAAAAAGCTAATTCCCAGGTTTCAATCTCAATCGGTTGTGCAAACCAAGCACAGAAATGCTGATGCTATAGGAATGCACAGAAGATTCTCAGAGTCTGGTCAAGACCAAAAGACAGGAATGAGGAAGGCACTGTTTTATTTTCATCACACTTACTTGACTGTCTGCACAAGGAGGTTTACTGAAATCAGCAATGAAGTCATTCTTAATGCTAGTCTAAATTATCAATCAAAAGTGTCAATCTTTAAAAAAAAAAATCAAGTCAGGTCAACAAAACTAGGCAGTGAAGTGTCCAGGGGCAGTGATACTGAGTTTAGTCTCCTTTGAATGAAAGGAAGAACTAAAACATACTACATTACCTCCACCTTCTACCATTTTCTAGACAATGTTTATTGAGTTTCCAACAATTTACTGGCTTGTAGACTAGGAAAGACATACAACTACCTATTCCAAGGAGTCTGTCCCCAAAGATTCAGTTAAAGATTGACAAGACTGATCCAAGAGCCAACAGATAGTGCCTGGGTGCAAAAATTATTGCAGGATGAAGTAGTTTATGCTAAAGCAAATAAATCAGACTAATAATTGCTAAAAGACCCTCTCCTCCCCAATCCATTTCCCTTATTTTTACACTGAAATATGGGATAAAGTGAATTTGGCCATACAGACTCAGGCAGATGGCAACCGGAAGCCAGCAACATCTGGAGGGCCAGAGATTTGTCCATCCTTATGTGGCCCCCAGATGTTGCTGGATTTCATCTCCAGTCAGCCTCAGCCTATATGGCCAGTGGACAGGAAGCACGCAAAATGAAATCCAAGAACCTCTGGAGGGCCAATCAACTATAAGTAACAGACCCATGATGACAGTATTTGTAAATCCGCATAAGAGAAGTTGAGTCATCTCTTCTGACCTTTTATTTAAATGTCATAATGAGCTGTCTCCAATGTCTAGGCAACACAACTGATATGTTTGGTTCCCCCTCCCCGCCTGGTAGTTAAAGGGATAAGGATATGATGGGTTGGATTGCATTTAGTTCGGTCAGCATCACATAGGACTGACCGAGATATTGAGAAACAATGATGGGGATGACCACCTGGTAAGCAATCTAAAAGCTTTGAGATGTTTCCAACCTTACAAAACATGGGCACTGCAAAAAAACACAAGAGACTGTGGGGACTGATGGACACAGCTTCCTATGAACATACAACGATGCCGAGCACCATCTATACCATGAGTAGAACAGAAATATTTAGCTAGCCAGGTTAGGGTTTGTGTATCTTCTGACCTCAGCTGAATATGATTTAGACTTTCTTTCCAAATGAGTAACAAAATAATTCCAATGGCCATTTCCGCACTAGGCTGTTATAGCGCGATGATTCCACTTTCGACATCCTCTGGAATCCTGGGGTTTGCAGTTTCGGGAGGGGCCGGCTGGCCCCTCCCGAAACTGCAAACCCCAGGATTCCAGAGGATGTCGAAAGTGGAATCATCGCGCTATAACAGCCTAGTGCGGAAATGGCCAATGTACTGCCTGAAGAAAGGTGCCTTCGTATCCTTTGCTAATGTTAAGACTGCATGCTTAGAATAAAAGCTTCTCTTACAGTATCTTCTCCTCTCCATTCTCTCTCCTCATGCCTTGTTTGGTGTGTGCGCATGTGCATATGTGTGCATAAGGTTCTCATCTCCCTTGGGGAGGGGAGGGAAAATCTCTGCCACATTAGAAATGAGAACGAGTGCAAGTTAAATGCTTCAGTGACTTCCCACTAAGTCATTGAATCTCACAGTAGAGAATATTAGTGAGCGGAGGCAGCTGGGGGTCTCCCTCTCCTATTCAAGAGCAAGAAATGGGTTGAGCCTCATAACAAGCCAGCTAACTAGTTAATTTTGCATGTTGTTAGCTTTGTGCATAGGAGATAACTTCATGCCAGAGCTAACTTCACAGTAAGTTGTTACACAAACCAGTCTACATCAGTGGTTCTTAAACTTTTGATCCCACTGAGGCCATTTCCGCACTAGCCTGTTATAGGCGATGATTCCACTTTCAACATCCTCTGGAATCCTGGGGTTTGCAGTTTCAGGAGGGGCCGGCCGGATGCTGGGAGTTGCAATCCAAGGAAGGATGGTTGCCATTCTGAAAAAGTTTTAGAAGTGGAAGCCCGGCCGGCCCCTCCCAAAACTGCAAACTCCAGGATTCCAGAGGATGTTGAAAGTGGAATCATCGCGCTATAACAGGCTAGTGCGGAAATGGCCTGAGAATCTGATAAAATCTATAGATCTCGTCTCCAGAAAAATAAACAGAAACACATACATAACACAGTTTTGTGTCTGGATCAATGTGATGACCCCATCACCAAAAAGAAGAAAAAAAAAGAAATGTTATATTACACAGTCTTTTGTACAATCCCCCTCACTGTGGTCTGTACCACATATCTTCTCCCCCAGTCCTCACAGGTTTCAGTGTAGATAACGGCAGTTAAATATGAGGAATAATGTCATTTCCTATGCAATTTGTCAGGCACGGGATATAGCACTTAGAGCAACTCCACATGACCTGGACTATAGCTCTCCAAATCCCCCAACCAGCAGAACACCACAAGGCCAAGACAGCAAGAATTGGTTCCTCTGTGATCAAGCTCACCGCTTCCTGTGAGAAAAAATGTGCAGAAAGCATAATGTAACCAATCCTTGAAAACTCCCAGTTTCTATTTGCATTTCAAAGGAGATAACGGTCTCATTGTTTATCTCTTGGGCTGGAGAAATACATGGTATCTCCCTGCTCTCCTTGAGCTTATATTGAATGCAACATTATTATTAAAAACAAGAAATGTGGCAGGAAACGCAAGATATTCTGATGCTATTTGAAGTCTTAAAATTAGATCAGAGCATTAGAAAGTCGCATCTGCTTATGCATAACCACTTCATAGCCAACCCTATGTATTTAACACCATAGGTTTCCCTATACCTGACTCACATTGGAATAGAATCACGTATCTTAAAGCTGTGGTGAGCCCCCAGATCACTGGGTCCAACCCTTTTCCCCTTCAGTGCAAGAACTCCAGTTAGAGCATCTCCAGCAGGTAGCTGTCCAACCTTTTTTGAGGACCTCCAGAGAAAGACTGCACCACCTCTCTAAGCAATTGGTTCCATTGCTGAACTGCTGTTATCCTCAAGAAGCTCCTTCTAATCAAAATTTACCCTCCTGTAACTTAAAAGCTATTAGACTTGGTTCTACTCTCCAGGGTAGCAGAGAACGAACTTGTCTCCACCTTTCAGTGACAGCCCCTTAGATATTTAAAGAGTGCAATCAGGTCATCCTTCAGTTTTCTCTTTCACTAGGCTGACCATGCCCAGCCCCTTCAATTTTTCCTCATATGTTCTGTTCTCCAACCTCTTGTCACCCGCCCTTCTCTGAGCTTGCTCCAACAACCTTCTAAAAATGAGGTGCCCAGAACTGAACTCCAGATGAGGCTTAATTAGTATAGAATATGGGACGATTACATCCATTGACTTGGAAGGGAAAATGTTATTTGTCTTCTTTGCTGCAGTACCACACTGCTGACAGGTGAAACTCTTCAAGCAGTTAAGGCTGGACAAGATAGAAAGCTGGCAGAAACAGAGGTGAGAGAAATAGAGTCAGAATGCTGACTGCAACCGTTCAGTTATTTGTATGCAGAGACATGGAGAACCACTTATAATAATCAACACAGAGGAATGGAAGGTGACAACAAAAAAGGAAGAACAAGAGATCTCTTCCAGAAGATCCAAGAAATCAAAGGGAAATTTAAACCAAGAGTGGGGAATGCTCTACAACCAGCAGGGGAATAAATTCTATGGCCAAGTAGAAATAAAAAGTAGATGGAAACAATACATGAAGAACTATATAAAGGAGATGAAAGGAGAACAGACTCAGTCAACAAAGAACCCTAAGAAGGTGAATCTCCAATTTTAAAAAGTGAAATGGAAGCTACAAGCAAAGTGATGTCCAAAATTCTGCAGTAAAAGCTTTTAACAAATAAAGTGAGAAATGTCAGACGTCCAAGCTGGGTCCAGGAAAGGAAGAGGCAGGAGGGATCATATTGCTAACATACATTGGATAATGGAGCACACTAAAGAATTTCAAAAGCCTATGTTTCAGAGATTATAGCAAAGACGTTGATCGTGTAGATCATGAAGAACAATGGACTGCACTTAAAGAAATGAGAAGCCAACATCAACACAGAATATGAAGAAACAGAATGGCCTCTGATTGCATTTTATCCCCCTTTCTGTTTAAAGTGTATGCTGAACATATCATATGTAAAGTAGGATTAGATTGAGAGGAAGTAGGCATGAAAATTAGAGGAAGGAACGTCAACAATTTAAGATACGCATCTTTAAGATATGCACTTAAGAAGTAATGTAAGAACTGTTCTTAATATTATTGAATATTTGGAATATTATAATGATAACAAGATTGTTTCAATTTTTTAGATGCAGAGAAAGCAATCAATAATAGACTTATTTGATTCAAGCACTGGAGTGCATTGATTTTGCTGAAAATATTATTCAGGCAGTAAAAACACTACAGAGTATATATTCAGTTTAAAAAGTCCAGATTTTAGTAAATGGCAATACAACCAAACCAATTGAGATCCAAAAGGGAACTATACAAGGTTGTTTCCTCTCACCTTTGCTGCTTATTTTGGCACCAGAGACTTTACTGAGAGATATTAGAGAAGATGATAAAAATTGGGGAGTGAGAGAGGAAAAAAAACACTCTAAGCTGAGTATTTATGCAGATGATCTTGTGATGATGACATAAAATCTATTAGACTAAATGAAAGTTCTTTTGGAAAAAAATGAAAGTGTTTGGGAGATATTTCAGGCCTAAAGTAAACTGTAACAAAACAAAAACAAAACTGTAGACTAAAAACATAACTTCAGAAAAGGAATATGAGTTAACCGCACTTCCTAATTTTAATGTGGGAAAAAAACGGATTAAATATCTGGGAGTTACAATTATGAGGAATAATACTCTATTATTTCAAAACAATTGTGAAAAAGCCTGGAAGGAAATCAAAGGAGACTTAGAAAAATGGGGAAAGTTAAATTTATCCCTTTTGAGAAGAATAGCAGTAATGAAAGCAAATGTTTTGCCAGGACTGTTATTTTACTTCCAAATGATCCCCATCATAAGAAATGGAACACCCTTTGTACAATAGCAGAAAGAAATTTCCAGATTTGTCTGGCAGGCAAGGAAACCTAGAATAAAACTTAAAACATTGCATGGTGCTAAAGAAAGGGTTGTCCTGGGAATTTCTAATATTAAACTGTATTCTGAGGCCTGTCATTTTGCACAGGGGAAGGAATGGATATTGCTTAGAGATGAGAGACTTTTGGAGCTAGAAAGTTACGATTTAAGATTTGGGAGGCATGGTTATATTTGGTACGATAAAGCTGAAGTGCCTGCTGAAATGCTGAATTCAAAAATTGAACTAAAAAGACTTTTTTACAAGTTTGGTTTAAATCCAACTGGTCTAATAAAAGAGCAAGCAATATCCACTGATAAATAAGGGTTCCCATTCAAATGAATAGGATTTCACCAGCTATAGTAACCAAACATCTTGATCTTTCTGCTGTTTGGAAATGCTTCCTTTACTTGCAAGCAACTGTTGTTTTATCAGATGGTCCCCACATTGAAGCCATGGGTGATAACATTTAGTCACAAGGCTGTTTTTCCCACAAGAAGCATTGCAACTATTTCTCTGTGTGGTTATTCCACTGATGTGCTAAACCACTTGTGTATGCACACAGTGTGCAATTGGGGCAAATTTTGACAGTCATGTGAAGTGACAGAGATGGAAAATTGAAAGCTGGAAGGAAGGTAAAGGGTTCTGGGGCATTTCCCTCCTGGTCCTTCCAGTGATGCAATTTTCTCAAAAGAGAAGTTTCCGAAAGTGAAACCACATCACCACTTCAGCAGGGGCAAAGGGGTGGTTTCCCCTAAAATGGTACAAAGCGGAACAGAATAGTGTTCACGGCGTGTTCATGACTGCGGTGAGCAGGGGAGGCTAAATTGGGCATAAGAACCAACAAAGCAATAGAAAAGAATCAACAAGACTGGAGGGGAAACAACCAAAGGCACTCAGTATTCACATATAGACGCAGGATTAAGCAGTGATTATTTAATAATAATAATAATAATAATAATAATAATAATAATAATAATATTTATTTCTATCCTGCCTCTCCCCATGGATCGAGGCAGCAAACAACAATAATACATTAAATACATTAAAAACATACCCAATCCTCCCCACCCACTTTCCACTTAGCAAAGAGCTCAGCCCCCGTTATTGTCACAACCACCCTGTTAGAAACATTAGACCTAAAGCTAACCAGAAATTTATTTCATTTTATTAAAATATTTATATCCCCCCCGATAACCAAAGTTCTCAGGGTGTCTTACAATAAAATCAGTTTAAATCAATAAATAATAACAATAATTTTAAAAGACCAAAAATATAGCATTCACCTGTTAAAAACCAGGCAAGTTTAAATAGGTTAAAACAATTTAAAACTGTTGGACAATGACAGAATAATTAAGAGAAAAGAGAATTATATACATTAATCTACCAATATTATGAGGCGAGATCTCAAGACTATAACAGGTTTTCTGGGGTACAAGTTAATGAAGTATTAAATGTGGTCAAACAAGGGGGGAGGGGAAGGGTAGCCTGAGATAATATATGGATATATATATGTAGACAAAAGTAATCATAGGATGAAGCATTTTTTTATTGTATAATGTACAATACTTTTGGATTACTGGATTACAGACTGGAAATTTAATTTTCTTTTTAATAAAAATATTAAAAAAAATAAAATAAAACAATTTAAAACTGTGCCAACCATAATACGTGCACAGCTTGGAAAAGACCAGGTATAGGTACAAAGGCTTTAATAAACACCCAGGTTTTGACTCGAAGCTGAAATGATATCAATGTCAGTGCCCATCAGTTGTATTCTACAACTGGAGTGCCACTGCAAAGAAGGCCCGTTACCATGTCCATGGCCAAGTGGCCGCTCCCAAAACTGCAAACTCCAGGATTCCATAGGATGTTGAAAGTGGAATAATCGTGCTATAAGAGTGTAGTGCGGAAATGGCCCCAGGGTGGGGCTGGCCTGCATTTACTGCTGCGTCTAACTGGCATGGTCAGTGGTCATGATAACAGAAGTTGTAGTGCAAAGTATCTAGAAGGTACCAGGTTGGGGAAGGTTAATCTACGACAGTGGTTTTGAACTTTCATTTTGCACTTCAGCCCTCACAACCCCTGACCAGCTGGCTACAGTTTCTAGCAGCTGAAGTCTACAACTGGAAGACCGATGTTTGAGAAGCACCATGCAACCAGAGACCTACAAGGGTCTTCTAGAGGAGCACACCCAGTCTCCTCTGATTTCAGAAGATAAGCAGGACTGGGCTGTGTCAGTGCTTGGATGGGAGGCCACCAGGGATCTCCAGGCAGAGTTAAAAAGGAAGCCTCGAGAGAAACATGGCTGCCGATCAAAACTGACAATACTACACTGCAGGGGGGCAATGGTTTGATTCTGGAGTTTCCTATCTTCATAAAGAGTGGGGGGCAGCGCAGGAGCAGCAAGAATACACTGCTAGGATTTCTGAGGGACACTGAAAAGCTACCAATAGCTACGTGACAGTTCTCTTGCTGCTCAGTGACTAGCTTTGCTTTCATCTCGGAAGGAGAAGGAGAAGGGGAAGGGGAAGGGGACGGGGAGGAGGAGGAGGGTTGGTCCATAAAGCTCTGGAGCAGAGCTAGGCTGAGTTTTACGAAGATCTAGGCAAGCTTCTCTCCCCACTGCCCCAAGCTCTCTTCCACATCCACTTCAAGCCATCTCCAACCAGAGCTTCATCAACTGAATGCCCAGACCTAAGCCATTTCCGCATGAGCCTGTTATAGCACGATGATTCCACTTTCAACCTCCTATGGAATCCTGGGGTTTGCAGTTTTGGGAGGGGCTGGCTGTCCCCACCCGAAACTGCAAACCCCAGGATTCCATAGGAGGTTGAAAGTGGAATCATCGTGCTATAACAGGCTTGTGCAGAAATGGCCCTAGCTGAGCTCATGCTGCTTGTGGAGGCTCGGTCTTAATCCACCTGTGCAAGTCAGTTCTTCCAAATAAGGGCCAAACATTTCACGATGAAATCAGAACATACCATTTCTCCTGTATCTGTGGAAAATATAAATTAGGAAAGCAAAACGAAAAGCTGAAGCAAAATGGCTGGGGCAGGGGGAGAGCTTAGAGTCTGGCAGATATCAGAACTTGTCTAAATCTCTATCAGTCAGCCTGGATTAAAGGAGGCTGAACTGAGATTAGGGTTTGCTCACAAATCAACACCAGTTTGTATGCAGGAACCTCCTGTGGACCAGTATTTTGCTCTAGTCAGATTTCTCCTGCGGAGGTTTAGGAGACCTTTCCATGAAAGAGGTAGGGCAGCAAAGGTGGGGCTGGAAGAGGTGGGGTACCTCAGCATATCTGCCAATTGTCTCAGTTTGCCAGGAATAATCCCAATTAATCTGTCATCCCATTTTCACCTGATTTGAAAATGTCCCAATTTCTTTCTCTCCTTCTTTGTCCTCAGCTTACTTCAACTGCTGCAAATAATTCAACGTGCAAAAGTAGCTTGCACTCCATGAACTCATCTGCCATAAGAGGAGATGAGATGCCAGAATCTTGCTCTTTCCAGTAGGCTCAGGCCAAAGCAAATTGCTGCAGCTTCTCCCAGCTTCTCTGTTCCTCCTCATTTGTAATTTTTGCCCTCTTGAGCACACTCCGATGTTGCTTGGCCATACAGACCCCCGTTTCCACCTGTGAAATCTTGGAGGGTGAGCTTATATCAAGCCATTTCCTCACTAGACTGTTATAGTGCTATTATTCCACTTTCAACATCCTATGGACTCCTGGGGTTTGCAGTTTTGGGAGGGGCCAGCTGGACCCTCCCGGAACCGCAAACCCCAGATCCATAGGATGTTGAAAGTGGAATAATAGTGCTATAACAGTCTAGTGTGGAAATGGCCATAGTCTTCCAGGGCAAGCGGTTCGGGGGCAAAGAACTGAAATGCTCCCAGCAGAGTTGTCCATCCCTGCCTTATTTCAAACATGGGTGAAGTGTGGCTTTCCAGATAGGACTACAACTCCTAGAATTCCTCACTACCAATTATATCAGCTAGGGAAGCTGAACACTGTCTTGAGTGCTGCTGCACTTTGCCCAACTTGACATTATCTGGTGGAACAGCTGAAGCCAAGGTCCATTTAGTTCTTAATACATTTGTCCCAAGTTTGTCCTCTTGTGAGTCAGTCCATTGCCAGCCACCTAGAGGGGGCATTATCTCTGCTACCCAGCTGGTTCTTTGTGGTTTCTGACATCACAAACTGACCGCAGGAGCCCCTGGTTTCTCGGCACTTCCTTATTCTTAAAACTCAAAGAGCACCCTGATCGAAATCTACCTCGGCTCACCTCTCACAAACACATGTATACGGAACAGCCTTATCGCAAGGCGGCCAGCCTTTCCTCCTCACAGAGGCCACCAAGCCAACAGCACACTTTCTACCGCCCCACATCCCGGAACGCTTGCTTTTCCTCCTCGGTAGGAGAACAAACAGCCTTATCTTCCCCACCCTCGGCAAGCTGTTCCAAACGGGCCTCGGATGATGCAAATTTAGACTTTGCTTCTGCCTCTAAGCAGTGGCGGAGGACAATGCTTCTTCCACCGGCTGCTCTTAGAACAATAGAACATAAAAAAGCCCCCAACTTAGTCAGACATGGAGAGAGAGTGAGAACACGGAGCATGACCCCCCTCCCAGGGGATTAGATAAGCAGCAGGGTGTGTGCATGTGCGTCATGGGCTGCAAATGGAGCTTTTTCATGCTCTCGTCACAGGTTCCAGCCACACAACAGCCTGGAAAAGTCAAGCCAAAGACACCGTGGTGTCACTTAATTCCTTTCCAAGGGCCTAACAGAAAAATATGCACAAGCAAGCTGAGTGCAAACCTCACACCCAGAGTGTGCAGTGGAGTGTGATATCTGACAATTTAATATCCTCTGGATGATTTCTTGCAGTCTTTTCAATGCAACCTCCATGGTGGACTACAGCAGGGGTGGAAGGCTGGGGGCTGTTTTATTGCCCCCGTGGACCTTGGAAGACGGCACCTCCCACCTGCTGCCTCTCAAGCAATGACACTTTTTGCCCCCAGGTGCCCTCGAGGGGACAGGGGGCATTTTCACCATGTTTTGGGGACTTCCAGGGCTCAGAGAGACCTTTTTTAAAAATAAGAAGTGAGCAAAGTCGCTTCTATCTATTTCCTACTCCAAACGAAAACACCTCTGCTGGGCCTAAACTGGAGCCCCAAGGCATGGTGGAAATGCCCATACACACACCACCTTCAGGGTGTTTGGGGGCGTTTTGTGGCATGCACACAGAAACAAAACAAAAAATAGTTTTGCCCTATATGAAGTAGCTGTACTCTCTCCTCCTTGTGCAGCAGTGGTAAAGGAAGACAAGCAAAATCTGGGCGGATATTTCTCCAGTGGCTTCCTTCCTTCCTCTCCTCAGCACCCCTGGACTTTTCCTTCCTCCTGCTGCTATTTATAATAGCATAAGTTATCCTGGCATCATATACCAGCAGCATTACAGCCAAGGACTCCCTTCTATTCTGGACTATTTCCCTAGAGGGACCCAGGCTCCCAATATTAGCGTCACTGGAGGGATAGAAGAGGCATGCTCATTCTGTGCCCATCTTTTTCTGGGCTCAGACATCCCTTACCCGTCTCTTGCTTCCCTCCTCTCCTGAGTTGCTTTAATGTTTTTCTTAAAAAAAGATGCTGTGTTACCAGAATGCGTTTGAAACCATCAGAGTCCTTTCCTTCACTAGTCTTCTCTTCAAGTTCATTGGCAGCTAAGGCCAAATACTGAATACTCCTTAGATAGGTGATGTCTGGCATTGAACCATACTAGTGTGATCTTATTATCTCAATCTAGTGAACCACTAGCTGCAAAGACACACATAGAATCATAGAGTTGGAAGAGACCCCAGGGGCCATCCAGTCCAACCCCCTGCCATGCAGGAACACCCATCAAAGCATTCCCAACAGATGACCACCCAGCCTCTGCTTGAAAACTTCCAAAGAAGGAGACTCCACCGCACTCCATGAAGGCAGCATATTCCACTGCCGGACAGCCCTGACTGTCAGGAAGTTCTTCCTGAGGTTCAAGTGGAATCTCCTTTCCTGCAGCTTGAATCCATTGCTCCTTGTCCTAGTCTCTGGAGTGGCAGAGAACAAGCCTGTTCCCTTCTCAATATGACATCCCTTCAAATATTTAAACATGGCTATCATGTCCCCTCTTAACCTTCTTTTCTGCAGACTAAACATATCCAGCTCCCTAAGGCGTTCTTCATAGGCTTCATGGCTTCCAGACCCTTCACCATTTTGGTCGCCCTCCTCTGGACACGGTCCACACATCTGTGTTTTTGTGCATATACATGTGCACACATGTGTACACACACATGCACACAGCTTTCTTCTCCTATAATGAAGACGGAAACATGAGACCAACAGGAGAAAAGCAATTGGATGAAGTAGAAGAGAGAGATGTGGAGAATAATCAAATTTTTTCACCTCCAACAAGAAAGCATTCCTCAGCAGGTGAAGACACTCTACTATGAAAATGTTCAAGAACCACAAGATTTTTCACATTTTAGGACTTCTGTTCTGCAAAAGATTTGTTTGCATTAAAAAAAAACTCTTTGAAAAATCCTTGAGTTTTCCACAAAGAAGTTATCTACATAGAAACTTGGACAAAAAATATTTTTGCACAGAACATGGTGTTTCATGCAAAATACACCTGAATAGTTTTGCACAAAAATTAGAGGATTTTGCACAAAAACAAGGAGAGAAAATCTGTGCAATTTTTTTTTTTGCAAAGTCCCAAAATGTGGGGGAAAAAATGCAGGAAGTAAAGAAAGAAGTCAACTAATATTCAGCCCAGTTTTCAGTACCAGAACTAAGATCATCATCCTCTTGTCTTCTCATACTAAGATCTACTTTTACCTCCCTCCTTCCTCCTAGCTTTCTTCCCTCTGGGTACAGGGGGAAGGCTTTCTTTCTCTTGCTTTTGTTGGCAAACAACTGTTGAGTGAGAAAAAATGACTAAACTGCTGCAAATCACTCAGAGGTCTACCGGTAGATCCTATCTACTTCCTGCTCATCCTGATCTTAATTACCCACCCACACTTGTAGGGCTTCAGATTGTCTGTGAGATTTTCCCAGGGTTTCTGTACTAACTACCACATTCTTCCTGATCTGGCACCATCCAGACATGCTATGGTTACAGCCACATCATCCATGCCCAGTTTATGCTAGGTGGAGATGCTGGGGTTGTGGTCCACCATGTCTGGAAGGCGTAAAGTTGGGGAAAGCTGGATCCCAGAAGAATAAGGAATTCCAGTGTTCTGCCAGACCCCAGACCTTGAGACTGCATCTGCTGAAAAGTACATCCATGGCAATGTTTGGAAGACAAGTGGACCCAGAACTCCCCTGATCTTGCCTGGGGTTGCCTCTCCTCTTCTAGTTCTATTCAAAGCTTTGGTGCAACTTCCTGATGCAATTTCATCATACTCATGATAGCCCCCCGCGGTGTGGCCTGCCATTTCCGGAAAAAAGCAAAGTGTGGGCTCTGAGAGGAACAGATCATCTGCAATGGGCAATTACAGCTGTGCAACCCATTTCCTTTCCTAGAATGCTGCCACTACGTGCAGTCAAAATTCTCTGTTTCACCCTCCTCGGAAAGACAGCAACAGAAGCCAGCCAAGTTGGGTGACTTCCATTCTAACAGCTGATGGTTCTGCTGAAATGCAATGACTCAGAAAGGGGAGGGAGGCCGTCCTGTCAATCCGCCGCACAGGTGGATAATCCTTCCAGCAGTGCTGTGCTCGGAAATGAGCAACCAGTTTCTCTAACATGCCTTAGCAAGGAAAAGCCTTGGTGACCAATTACAGTGCCCTGTGAACTCCAGCACCTTCAACGCTATCATAATAGGGGGAAATTTTGTGCAAATGGATCTTTTCATATCTCCTTAGCCCATGGCATGTCAAGCTACCTCTGCCCACTTTCCTCTTACATTATACCACTATTACATTCATAGAAACCCTTTCAAATTACACAGAGTTTGAGTCTTCTAGAGCTTTCAATTCTGCAAACACGCTGGAAACATTAAGAGTAAAATGCAAAGGACATGCAAAAAGCAGAAGAACTCCGGTCCTTGATATATGTACCAGCAATCACAAGCTCTGTGCTGTAATTAAAGCAACAAAAAGTACCAGGGGTGCAGTCTGTGTTTGCTTCTCCTGTTCACTATCCTGCTTGTTCTTAGCGTGCAGAGCCAGAGAAAATTCAACCTATTGTCCACTGGGATTTGCTTCCCTATGCTTTTAGACTGCAACTCCATCTTCCCCATGTTCGTCCTACTTCACTAGCAATGCTTCCCTCCCTATAAAGGGAAGAACCTCCTTTTTTAATGAAAAATTATATTAAGTATTCCTCCTCCTCACCCTTCTGCTATATCTAGCTTGAAAATACTTAAATCTCTTCCCTAGCTATATAACATTGCTTTGTGGCAAAAAATAAAAATAAAATTTAAAGTGCAGTGCATATCAATGAGGCATTATCAAGAATGAAAAATCTGCATTTTTAACTTAAAGAGGAGTTTATGTGCTCTGAGACAAGAGTGAAGGTCTTCCGTTTATCACACTTTTACCTCTCTGTCATCTTCATGGCCAGACAAGCACATGGAATTGCTAGGATTCCGCATGAATGTCCCACCTGCTCACTTAACTATCCAGCAACTGAAAACCGCAGTTCCCTGGACTCCATCCACTTGCAATCTGTGCTGTGCATATGGATCATCCGGGTGAAAATTCTGCTTCGTAAGAACCTCCACCTTTCTGTCATCTGCTCGAGATCATCAATCCACCTTCTCTTTGCTCCTTCGGCATAAATAACTGAGTGTTCATCGCAGTGTCAGCAAATGTTTTCTCAAGAACTCAAGGAACAAACCTCACAGCGAGGCGTGGCAGCCACAACAACTGTTCTGCTCACAACATAAGAACAGGACTTGGGCAACACTGGGTGTCAAAAGTTGCTGGTCTGGATAGGTTATGGTGGCCAAACGTCACGGCTAAATGACAGCTGTTATTACGGACAGCTGGGAAGCGGACAAAGGCTCGTGAGTGGAGTTTCTTGAGAGGAAGCCAATCCTTGGATGAACCCACCCAGACAGGATGGGTTCCAGTTGTCCACCTCACTGGAGAGGGCAAGAGATCAACAGAACAAGGAAACAGAACGAGTTGTCAGCAGAGCAACAAGCACCCCCTGCAATCTCCTTCAGAAACAGTTCTCATCCTGCTGCCAAGAGTGTCTCTTTCTGGAAGTCTGGATCCAACACTTTGTAGAATCAGGAAGCTTTCATCCCATGCACAAACTAAACACCACCCCCCTGGAGCTGTTTACAACCCTGTTGCTGTCCCATCTCCCCCTTCCGTTCCTTCCAAATTGCTCAATTTACAATCTGGATCACAACCAAATATGTAACATTTTGCAGTCACAGGCTGGTCTTGGGTAAGAAATACATAGCCTGTCTGTGCAATGCTGGGGAACAAGAAGAGAACTGTGGGGGCGGGAGCAAATCTAAGTATGGTGGGGTCTATGACAGCCACTCTCCAAAAGGGAAGCAGTGCTAAGATTCTGATATTCCAAATGCTTGGCATTAAATCCCTAGTAACTCAAAGGGACTGGCTTCCAGGTAAGCTCCCATCTTATACTTAGTTCAGTGGAATCTAACCCCAAAGGACTGCAGCTTGATCAATACCCCCCATATTTGCATAGAGGTTAAAGCCAGTCCTATTGCGTTCCATGGCATCTTCTCCAAAGCAAGGCTGCTTCCAGATAGATGGTGCCCAGCTCTACCAACCAGAAGGCACTATGCAGCTATTTCATTTTTAGTTCCTTTATGTACTATTTGTGGAAAGGGGGGAAAATATGGAAGAAGCAGTAGAAGGAAAAGCAAGGAGGTTACAAATGGAAGACAGGAATATCTGCTCTGTGAAGTCCTGGGAATGAGGCAGGGTGATTGCACAACAAAGGACTCGTCTGATAACATGCACCTTGAGAAAACATGGCCAGCTGTGCTCTGGGCATACTGCAGACAAAATACCACCCACTGGCTTTGAATCATGTTTGCTTAGCGATACATACCATAAACTTCAAAGAAAATCACTTCCTACCATGCAAGTATAAAACTGCAGCTAAGAGTCTCGATCCTATTGCTTAGTTCCAACTCACTGAAGCAATTGTTGGGTGGTGATTCAATGCACAATTCTAATTCAATAGGTCTGATCTAGCCAGGTTAACAATTCAGGCTTTATTGCCCCAGTCATTTGCTAATCTTCATCTTGTCTGTCTTTATCATACTTTGAGCTTAATCTCTTGTTTAATCCAAAACTCACTATTCCTTCTGCCCAAAGATTAAAAGATGTAGAAGCCAGATCAGGGCACCCAGTCACTCTATGAAGATAAAGTTCTCTTTTCCCCAACTGTCCCAATGCTCTCTTGTTCTGACAATCACTTGCCCTTGAGAGCCTCAGGTGAGGTCCTTTCCCAGATTTCTTACGAGACTTTTACTTAGACATGTCAGCAATAAAATTTGGAACTTGTTGTATGCACTTTCCACAGTAAACTATAGATCCTTCCCCTAATATCAAGACACACTGACCCTCAATCACCAATAGCTGTCATGACACCAGGCCATTGTTCAGTCCAGAAAACCACCTGGACAGGATTTGAATCTGGAACCTTGGGTGTACCATCCTTGGGAGCTACCAACAAGCTATATAACTCCAGTCTTGATGGGATTCACTCAGAGCCTTCCACTGCCTTCACTTTTGTTGGGAGTAGATGAATTTTCCAACCTTCACCTGACACTGAACACAGACTGAATAAAAGGAAGCAAAGCAAAGGGTGACACAGACAGCCATCCCTTCTGGCTAACGTGAGCTAATATAAACCTTTGTGTGTGTCCCTGTACAACTGTTCTTTTAGGTCACTCTGTGAGAACAGCCTTCAAGTTGCCTGCCAACTCACAACAGCAACCCCATGAATTTTTCATAGGTTTTTCTTGGGTAAGCAATACTCAAGAGGCAGCTTTGCCAGTTGCTTCCTCTGAAATATAGCCTACGGCACTTGGTATTTGTTAGTGGTTTCCCACTCAAGAACTAACCAGGGCTGACACTGCTTCCCTTCCAAGATCAGATGGGGTTTGACATAAGTAAATTTCATTCCACTTGTTCTCCCACAGCCCACCCAAAGCACACCATTTGGGAAGTACTGCTCTCTAAGCCTTTCATATTTGGTCTGCACTGTCTTGTGCACAAACCACCGTCATCACAGAACTGAATTAACTCCTTGTTTGGGGAGTGACACATTTCTCCCCTGCCCAGTGCGGCTTGGGAACAGCGTATCCCGACCGAACTCTGCAGACAGTCACTTTCTCAGACACATCATTCCAGAAGGCATTGAAGGAGTAACGTGTCTGAGAAACCCTCTCCCTCTCTCTCTGATGTTCAGTCACGACATTACCAGAAAGTGCTGCTTGGTTTCCTAGTCTAAGAAAGTGCTCAATTCTCTGGAGTTTGCAGCAAGTTGGTTGACAACCACTTTGGGTCCCTGTGCAACTGTTTTTTTAGGCCACTCTGTGAGAACAGCAAAGTTAGCAAAAGCCAAGAAGAACAGGAACAGTAACCAAGGAGCGAAACTGCCGAGAACAGGCATTTAAAATAAAATAGCATTGGTTAAAACATCGTATATACGGTTAGATAGACGGAAAATATTTAAGTGTGTAGACGTATTTAATAAGGGAAAAGGACAAGAAAAGATGGGAAAATATGACAAGGAAAAGCAAAGTCAATCTATGCTTTTTCGGAAAGGGAGTTCAGAGTAGATAATATTGATATAAATTTGAACCTATAATTTATTTGAATTGGGGAGTTTCTGGTATAATTAAAACGATATAAGAAGCGACTCTTGGTAGTGGCAGGGAAGTCAGGGTAGTGTAAAAGATATAAAGTATGGTAAAAGGCGTGAGATAAATGTTAAGTTAATCTTGTAATGTTAAGTTAATTCTTTTTACACTACCCAAATGTAAATTGTGTACATAAGAATAACATCTAAGTGTGCAATATGTAATATTTGATGGAGATTTTATTAATGTATATGTATAATAAAAAGAAATTTAAAAAATAAAATAGCAGAGCAAACCCACCCAAGAATAACCAACTGCAGTGTTCTGTAATTGGGGGTGGGCGGGGAAGGGAGATTATTTTAAAAAAAAAAAATGCACAGACTACACTTCCTATCACTTTTCCAAAGTGGAGAGATGCTAGAGAGGAGAAAAAGAGAACCATCTTCTATTCTCCACTCCCTGTCCAATCCCTCAGGGCACAATTAATATGGAAGTTTCTCCTGCGCCAAGTTCAGTTCTTTAGTTGTCTAACCAGAAATACCAGAAGTGTTGCATGAGAAAACAAGGTTGACATCACGTCTTGGGCTGCATAGGTATTGCAGTTTCTCATTCTGCAGCTAAACATGCAGATCTCACTAAGCAAAGTGAAAAGCAAAAGAAAGATTGCAGTGGGTAAGTGAAAGAGGAACCCATTCACCTCTCCTTGCTGGACAAATCCAGCCCTGTCTCCTTGTTGGTGACAAAGCACACTGGGACAAGGTGTGAGAGTACACAATAGCTCCCCTCTTCTCACCCACTCACATCCATTTATTCTACCCAACACACTATTTTCAATATGTACACAGGGATGAGACAAAGAAAAACTGCTCTTGACATGCTGCATGCAGCCAGTCCAGTCCAACCCCCTGCCATGCAGGAACACCCTCAAAGCGCTTCCTTGGACAGATGGCCATCTAGTTTCTGCTTGAAAACCTCCAAAGAAGGAGACTCCACCACACTCCATGGAGGCAGCAGATTCCACTGCCACACAGCCCTGACTGTCAGGAAGTTCTTCCTGGGGTTCAGGTGGAATCTCCTTTCCTGCAGCTTGAATCCATTGCTCCTTGTCCTGGTCTCTGGAGCAGCAGAAAACAAGTCCCCTCCTTCCTCTACGTGGCATCCCTTCAAATATTTAAACATGGCTCTCATGTCCCCTCTTAACCATAGCCCTAGTGCCCGCCCTTAGCCAGCTCCAGAGTACATCTGGCTTCCACAGAGATCCTCCTCCGACTGCAGAACTCCACAGCTAAAGCTCTACCTTCTTCCTTCTTTGCAACCGCACCAGATCAAAAAAGCAGAGACGCTGCCAGCGAGTCTGAGGCATCTGTTCAACAGGAGTTGCTGGCACTTGTTTAAGGTTAAACGATGTTCTCTCAGGTGGTCTAGAAACAGAGACTTTCCCAGCATTTAAAATACCCTTGGCTTCTGTTCTGAATTTTATTGCACAGGGAGCACCGTGTTGTATGGCCAGCTATCCCACACGGAGGAACAAAGCAGCACCAAACAGCCACTGCTGTTGGGAACCTCAGTTCTTTGGGGTAGCAGAGACACCAAGAGCAGCCATTCACCATTTAAGTAGGTTGCAGGGCCTTCTATGCTTTAAAAACATTTGCAGCATTTTGAGAGTTCCAGAAAAGATGTTACAAAAAGTAGGTTAGGTGGAATAGGAATGTGAGAGGGGAATAAGACCAATGTCACGCTTAAACTATAAGATCTTAATGGTCAGAGTCTTACGATGAAATCGGGGAAGAAGCGCTTGCACATCTAGCCACTATCAGGTAATGTGATGTTTTCAAGTGGCACCGCAGACTGCACATAGGAGTTGGTGAACGGAAAGCAATAGAAAACAGAAACTAGATGATTTTCACACAAACCAAGCTTTCACTAATTTTAATTAATATGCTGTGGGTTTTTTCAAGTTAAAAGCATTTTTCACAGGGAAGAGAGAGCCAACGACTTGTGCCTTTCGCAAAGATACTGGCTGCTCTCCCTGTGGCATCAGTAACAGATAATTGAATTTAACTAGTCCCTTTCTCAAATACACTTCTGCCATACCTAAAGGGCAATTTAACTTCTTTCCTATCCCTCATCAACTTAAGGTACAGTCACCATCTTCTGCCACCCCCAGTCTGATGATTTAACAAAGACTATGGGTCCTTGACTGGCAGAAGATTTGCAGCTAGATGGAATTTTGGCTGCAGGGCTGGCCCTATCATTAGGTAGAGTGAGGCTTGGAGAGCAGAGGCTACGACTCCGGAGCTAGTCTGTTACCTTAAGGTATGGTGAAGGATGCTTTCTGATCTCATTTTAGGCGACGGATTCAAGCGCCAATCCAGTTGACTTATGGCTAAGGAAATGGAGAGGGGTGCTATCTTGTTTTTCTGCTTCAACACATCTTCCCCAATCTGCCGTGTGCCCCCATGTCTGCAGAGAGATGAGTTGAGCTTCCTTAAGTCTCTCCTCCCCAACATGAACTAAAAGGCAGTGGTTTTGGCAGCTTCCTTGGCATTATGCACAGCAGCGCTCCCTCCGCCTTCGCTTCGTCTCTGGCTCACGTGAGTCAGAACAAGCACACTTTCTTTGGTGAGCCATTTTATTGGCGTCAACAGGGAGCTTCATCGTAACTCCTTTGAAAGCCACTTTGACAGGCTAATCTGAGGGAAGCGATCTTCACCATGCACTTCGGAAAAAGGCACAGACAGTAGGCAGTGGGTGCATTCTTAGCATATCCTTGTAGTTGTTACTTTCTTTTGTTCTGACTCTGACTTTTGTTCTGACTCTGACCACAGTTTCGTTCCACGGAGGCCTGCTTTTCCAAAATCTGCTTCTTACAATCAGTATGGGAACCATGCGTGCCTTCCAGAGTTTGTTAGACTACAACTCCCTGCATTCTTCACTGTTGGCTGTGTTAGCCATGGGGCCACAAGCTCCCTACCCCAATACTGCATGCTAAGTATGAGTTGGAGACACCACGAAAATTGAAACGACAAGAGTAGAATGTTGGGCAAATTGATTGGTGGAGGATGAAGATGAGGAAGCCTTTAAATGAGTTCTCCAAGTGTGGAACCATAACCACACACCAAAAAAAGAAAAAACCAAAAACAGGTTAAGCACTTTGGACAGCTGCTTTAAAGTTTGGGTTAAAACCTGGAGAAGGTTCACCACCCCTGCACTCCACCAGCTGCAACAGGTTTTCTTCTTTCCCTCCCCACCCAACCTCGATTTTGGATCATCACCACACACATTACTTTGTTTTAACGTGCTGTAAGCCGCCTTGGGTCTCATGCCAGCAGAAAAGTGGCATAGAAATTGAATAAAATGCATACACCCCTCTACCTTTTCCTTATAATCCTCGGCCACTTTTTCCCGAGCCAACACCCTTGGCTCTTCTTCTGCCCTGCAGCCCAATGGGACAACGACAGACGCTTTGGCAGAACCTGCGGCAACGTATCTCAGCTGTGCTGTGCATTTTTATGAGCCAAATGGGGATTCTCCCTGCTTCACTAAATGTGAAAAGAAATCTGGGGGTGGGGGAACAGGACCTGCATGTGGGAGGGGGCAGTCCTTTCTTCTCATTCTCTCAAAACCCCAGGGGTTTCAGATTTCTACACCCAGTTTTTTTGAAAAAAGCAGAAGCTCTGAGCTGGAATTAAAAGAGAATGAACTGAGTCTGCCCCTGCTACTCACTCTGAAACAGCAAGATCTCCACCTTCTGCCAGCAACATATTGTTTTTATTTCTTAGATTTTTCAACCAATCCTGCCTATTAGTTGTTAGACTTATTTAATACTATAGATAATTGCACTTTAACAATAACATTTTGTATGCTTTGACCTGCCTGTGTTTCTACAGGTATCTGTTTACATTTTTGCAAGCTGCCTTGAGTTCCAGCTCTGAGAAAGAGATGGAATAAGTTGTGGCAGTGTGTGTGTATGTGTATGTGTGTGTCTTGAAATCACCTGCCAGCTCATACAACATGTTGTTTTGACAGTTCTTTCCTGTGTAACAGAGCCTAAAGCACTAATATATAATATATACAATATAATATATATTATTGGTCTTCATAAATAATATATACATAATTATATATTATATCATATATGATTCTATATAATAAATATGATATATAACGTAACATTTAATGTACAGTAATTTAAGTAATTAATATTATACATATATATATACATGATTATGTTAAGTAAAAGGTGATGCAGGATTCTGGCATATATAATATATATTTTGGCATACATAATGTGTAATATATATTACATATACATACGTAACATAGATGTCTATATATAATAATTACATATACATCTAACTATGCTTGTCATAATATATATATGTTAAAAAAACAAACCAAAGTTGTTTGCAAAGTTCCTGTATATTTGAAATTATGTGCAATAAAAAGTAAAAAAGGCAGGAGGAAGTCTCATAAGATAAAATTCCTCATTTCAAGAGGACTCAGACTGGGTGCTGCCGTTCTCATTCCTGAGCTGGAGGCACGGGGTAAATGCCTTCTCTGACCATCATGCTCCGTAGGGTGTAACTATGGAAATGACTTTGCATCCTCTCCCAGGCCAATAAGCTTCCCCAATGGCTAAGAGCCCAACTATTAACCCTTTGGCTTCAGTGGAATTGGTGTGGAATGTCTTCCTAGGCATGTTTGTGTGTTTGTGCCATCACATCCCCTGTCAACTTATGGAGACCCATGAATTTCAACACGTTTTCTTAGGCAAGGAAGAGTCATAAGCATTTTGCCAGTTCCTTCCTCTGAAATACAGCCTACAGCACCTGGTGTTCATTAGCAGCCTCCCATGCAAGTACTAACCAGAGCTGACCCTGCTTAGCTTCCAAAATCAGCCAGGATCTGGCCTTAAAACATTTGGCCTTAAAGGGAATTTAAGCCCTCCAAGGCATGTTTACTCTAAAGTAATTTGATGCAATGTTACCTGAGACTACCCAGGTAAGCGTGGCTACAACAACGCCAAATGTTTTCAAACTATCGGATGTGGCAGACCAGCAAATTTTACCTTCCACGCCCCTTCTAAGTCACTCTGACTTATGGCAACCCTAGAGGAGACTGCCAAGGAATCCCAATGGCTGTAGGCTATACTACAAAGGAAGGCAATGGGAAACCACCTCTGAGTACTCCTTGCCTAAGAAAGGAATAAGAAAACCCTATCAAACTCATGGGGTCACCTTAAGCCCACAGGCAATACCCCAGGCTTTTCTTGGCAATATTTATTATCTAGAGGGAAGCTGAGGGAGTATGAGTTGCCCAAGGCCACCTGGTCAATTTTCATGGCAAGCAAGGATTTGAACCTTGGCTTCCCAGAGTTGTAGTCCTACATTCAGACTACTACACAACACTGGCTCCTTGACAGTACCTTATATCTGCCATATTGCGTGCCCTGAAATTGCTTCCGACTAACAGCAACCCTAAGATGAACCTATCATGGGGTCCTCTTTGCAAGATTTTTTCAGAGGGCATTTTGCCATGGGCTTCCTCTGAGGCTGAGAGAGTGTGACTTGCCCAAAGCCACCCCGGTGAGTTTCCAGAGCTAAGTGGGGATTCAAAGTTTGATCTCCAAGGTCCTAGTCCACCCTCCAAACCACTCCAGTGGCTTGCAGAAATGGCCACAGACTACAAGCTGATAGCTGACCGACAGGCACAAGTCCACTCAGTACGGTTGGCTTTAAGTCCTTTGCGCACACTTAACTCCAAAACACAGGCACACAGCATTGTTATGGCTGGATCATGCCCTTGAAGGTTAAAATGTCAGAACCAAAGGGAAAGGCATGGACTCAGCAGAACTCCCAAATAAACGAGTTGGCAAAAGTTAACATGCAGTTTTTTTAAAATAATAATAATAAAAAATCTAGAACTTTGGGAATCCGGGGAGAGGGGTTACTACATTACCTAGGATTCCCAAGTTGGACTGGGAATTCGGGGCATTGCAATGAAAAAGGCAATCACAAGCCTAGCTTTTGAGCGTTTGTGGCACTGGCTTGCGGCCAAAACAGTGCAGCGTCGTGAGAGACACCTCAGAAGATTAACAAACTCATTGTGGGCAGAAACTTTGGTGGACGACAGCCAAGCCTCTAAGCAACTTCAAGACAAGGATGCCATTATTCAAGGAAAGGCATGCCCTTGGGGTGGGGGAGGGAGCCTCCTTCTCCCCGACCCACCAGGGTCCTGCGCCCATTCGCCCTTCCCTTGGCATCACTTGCGCTGGAATTGGGAAGCGCACATCTTGATCTAAAACTCAGAGGCGCACATTGGGGATGGGGAGAGCACCCCCCCGCCTCCCCAAAGAGCCGCCTGGGGTGGGACTAGAAGACCTCTGGTGTCCCCCTCGGCCTCTACCACGCCATCAACGCCGCACCCCACAACACAGCCGCGATTGCGTTTTCCAGACCGACGCACTTCCCTGGGTCACAGCTTCCAGGACCGCGCTGGCCCGCATGGGGATGGTGGGAGCTGTCGTCCCAAAGGCCCCCTCCCCGCCTCCTTCTGCCCTCCCCCTCCTTCCTTCTCCCCCTCGCCTTCCCAAAAGCGCATCTTCCTTTCCCCGAGCTCACCTGCAAGGGGGCTCCCCTCCACCTCCGGCGCACAGCCCGCTCGTGCCGGTGCCAAAAACCACCCGGGCGCCTCCCCGAGAGCCACACGACCTCCTGGGGCGCCACCGCCCCTCCGGCCGCCTCCGGGGGCACCGGCTGGGAGGGGGAACGCGCCCGGCCTCGCCTCGCCTGCCTCCGGCTCTCACCTGGCGGCGCAGGGGGCCCGGGGCTGGTGGCAGCGGAGGCGGCGCGGGGGCCGGGGGAGGCTGCAGGGGGGCACCAGCCCGTGCGCACCGCGGCAACCACGGCGCACCTTCCTCGCCACCAGCAAGCCCACCTGTTCCGCCGAGCGAGCGAGCGAGCGAGCAGACGGGCGGCTCTCCGGCTTCTCCTCCTCCTCCTCCTCCTCCTCCCCTTTCTCCGCCTTGCCTGGCCCGGAGTTTCCCTGACGCGCCGGGCGGCGGGCGCGTGGAGCGCTTTCCCTCCGCCGTCTGGGGAAGGGAGGACGCGCCGGCCGAGGCGGAGGAGACCGAGGCGCCGCCGCCACCACCACCGCCACCAGCAGCCGCAGCAGCCCCGGGGCCGCGGGGGGCTCCCTTTCCCCGCTCCGCCGCCCTGGCCGGCGCGGCTCCTTCCCGGCCGCCGGCGCCTCCAGCCCCCGCGCGCGTCGGGGAAACGCGCCCTCCGCGCCTTCGCCGGCGCCGCCGAGCGCCCTGGTGTCCTTTTTTTTTAATTTTTGAGAGGGGGTCCCGTAGGGGGGAGGGGGCTCCGAAACTCGCTCTCTCGGGATGAGGGGCTTTATGGTCGCCTTTCCAAAGGGGGCGGGGAGAGACCCTTCCCACAGCAGTTTTTCAAGCTCCGTGCCATTGGATTAAGACCGTTTCCGCACGAGACTGTGATAGTGCTCTCATTCCACTTTCAGCCTCCTATGGAATCCTCAAAGGCCCCTCCCGAAACTGCAAACCCCAGGATTCCATAGGAGGTTGAAAGGGGAATAATAGCACTATAACAATCTAGTGCAGACATCACCTAACTGTATGGTTCCGTTGGGTTTTCTTTAGGTCCCTATCACACTGCGTTGTTATAGTGCTACTATTCTGCTGTAAGGTACCTGGCTGCACCCAGTGGAATTTAGGGATTTGTAGTTTGCTAAGGCACTGGAGCTCTCTGGCTGAGAAATCTCAATGCCTCTCCCTAAACTGCAAACCCCAGGATTCCATGCAATATTGCCATGGCAGTTAGAGTGGAGTAATAGTGCGATTGCAGTGCCGTGCCATAAGGCCCTCTAAACGGCTTTGAATCCCAGATTTTCTTTTTTTGGGGGGTAGAACTGGGATATTAATAAAGTTTATTTTCCTCTTCCTCCTAGGACCAAGGGACCCTGTCCCAGTCACAGAATTATAGCACTGTTATTTCAGTGTAACTGCCAAGGGCAACATCCTAGGAAATCAGGCAGTTTGGAGTTTGGGGAGGTGCAGCTGCTCTCCTGCAGCAAGGTGCTAAGTGCCCCTCCCTAAACTGCAAATCCCAGGATTCCATGGGCTGTTAGCCAGGGCAGTTAAGCACATAACTTTGTAGAGTGGAGGGGCCCTAAATCTCCTTGCTAGACCCAGTGTGGATCCATTTAATCAATAGTGAAGTCAGAGCTGCTGAAAATATGGTCAATTCAGTGGCCTAAATCAGGCAGGTTAGGATTGTGTTATGGAAGAGATTTCAACAGATCTTGAGCTGTCATAGCAACCAAGTAACATGCTACACCTATTCACTGTGGTCTTAATCGAATTGTTAGTCTTAGCTAGAAAAGATCCACTGGATTAACTTACCTTAATGGACTCCTCGTTCAGCACTCAGACCATTATTCCATGCTTGCTCCTTACACACTGCATGCTGCAAGGCTGCAAACAGCAAACAAAGTCTTACACTACAAACTGTCCAAACTACCAAGCCCAAAACGAGAAGCCAGGCCTCACACTTCAGCCTTGGCTGTTATCATGCCTTCCAGTTCACTCTGGGGTATGGTGACCCTCCCCTAGGGTGGCCCCATTTCTTCAGGGAAAGTTTGCCATTGCCTTCCTGTAATGCTTAGAGAGTGTGCCTTGCTCCGGGTTCAGTTCTTGCCTCTGCAGGATGTGAATCACCCCTGCCAGGTGTAGCTAAATAGTCTTTGATGTCACAACTGGAAGCAGCTGTTTTCAGAAGAAACCCACTTTCCTTTAACTGTCTTTTGGGGAGCTGCTGTAAAATGGTCCAAGGGATGATATAGTCATTTGGCCCTGAGTCATCTAGTACACTTTGTGTCCAAGCAAGAATTTGGACCCATGACCTTCAGAAACTAAGTCCATGCCAGAATTCCATACCGTGTAAGAAGAATGGCATGCTCTTGAACACTCAGCTTAAAATATAGCCAAGAAAGTTAGTGGTAACGTGAAAACATTAACTATCAAAGTGTTCTTCAGCACAGTAGGCTGTGATGACTTTCTTCTGTAGATGAGGACTGGTGGGAGGAGGGATAGGTGTACATGGAAGAAAGTAAAAGGGGATCAAGTCCAGGGTGTGCTATCCACTAAATCAGCCCCACCAGCAACCATGCATGCCAAGGCATTGCTATCCAGAGTGGTGGTCTGTGGACTGGAGCCAGTCTATTGTCAGGATGGCTGGCTCCTGTCATACATATTCAGTAGAACCGGCTGGCCCCTCTCGAAACTGCAAACCCCAGGATTCCATAGGATGTTGAAAGTGGAATCATAGCGCTATAACAGTCTAGTGCAGAAATGGCCAAAAGCTACCTACAGCTATCTATCCAGTTGGAACTCCTAAAGTATCCCAAAGCTCCAAATGGCTAATGGCTAATGGCTAATTCAATGTCACTTTGTATCCAGCAAGAGAAAAGAAGATAAAAAGGGGGGAATGTAGAGCAGCAGGAAGGTGTTATGGGAACAAACTGCAAAGATAAGGTAACAGTAACTGAGCCTCACTCCCAGGATGGAAGATACTGCATTTGTGGGCATATAAGACACACCCCATTTACATGCCAGCAAATACTATTTGCAGGTGTATAAGGTACAAAGGCGTATAAGATGCAGCCCATTTTCAAACAATATTTTTCAGAAAAAAAAGTGAGTCATATATGCCAGCAAATAGGGTATGTAAACAACAGAAGACATGGAGTGACTTGCCATTTATTATGGCTTTTAACCAGTCCTTGATGTATGGACCTAAATTTGAATTACTAGGTATAAAACCTGTAACCATCTTAGATGCTTCAGTCTTAGATACTTGATTTTCTCCAAATAAACACTTCTGCTTGAGCCTCTGAATGAAATTTTGTGAGAGCAAGTTATCCAGGACTTGCTTTGCTTTCTGCCAATTCTGCAAAGGCTTCTGTTCCCACGGGAAATGGAGTTGGTCAGTTGCTGAAGGCAAGATGTGGAGGACACGGTGGTCCGCTTAATGGCTGTGCCGTAGAGGCTGGCAGAACATGACTGAATGCAGACAGACACACAGCGAGATGAGGCTTGACTATAGATAATGCATCTTCCTTTGAAGAGATGGCTTTCCATGAAAGTTGGCTGACAAACACAACATGTTGGGTTTTCATGTCCCCCTACACCCACAATGAGGCCTTTTTGCCTGTGGGATTACGACACTCAAGCATCAAGATCATATGGAAAGAGATGAAGGAGAACAACTGTGCCAGAGATCCAGGAAAGGAGCAGCTCAAAGCTCCATGTCTGCTGTGGCTGGGCTCCAAGACTGGGGTGGAAACTCAAGCAAAGCTTCCTCAAGCTTAGCAACATGGTGCTCTCTATATATCCACTCTGGATTCAGAACCTAATCAGAGTCAAGCCTGGGCAGTCCTTCGATGGGAGACCACCAGGAAGGAATTCCAGGGTTCTCCAGGTAGATCTAAGAAGAATATTTTCTGGAACTTTGGGAAGAGTCATAAAGTAATTGAATCATAGAGTTGGAAGGGGCCTCATGAACCATCAAGTCCAGCCCCCTGCTCAGTGCAGGATCTCCAGGTAGAACATCCCCAGCAGGTAGCTGTCCAGACTCTTTTTGAAGACATCCAGAGAAGGAAACTCCACCACGTCTCCCACCAATTGGTTCCACTGCCAAACCACCTCCTTGTCAAGAAGTTCCTTCTAATGTTCAATCAAAATCTACCTTCCTGTGACTTCAAATGGTTAGACCTGGTTCTACCCTCTGGGGCAGCACAGAGCTGATATCCTGGACTGCTAAAAAGACAAATTAATAGGTCTTAGTGCAAATCAGGCCCAAACTCTCCTTAGACAGAAGCCAAGATGACTGATGCCATCAGGGGTAACGCTGGGTTGAAGCAAACCATCTTGGCCTCCTGACACAGCACAACTCCACCCAGAAGAGATGCTACACCCAGTGCTAGGTGAACATTTCAACTGACCAGTCACATTCCTGTCTCATCTGGATCAAGCCTCAGTTAAAAATACACTAGCAGAGATATATGAAAACAACATATTTTGCTTGCCTGAGGAGGACAGCAAATGGTGACCCCCACTCCCCGCATTCACTCCAGTCCAAATACAAAGCCAGGCAAATTCTCTTGACTCCTGAAGCAGAAAAACCAACATGCCTAATCCATCCCCTCCTCAGCAGTCACAGAATGGCCTCTTTCCTCCTAGAACAGACCCATTAAATCAATGGGATTTACCTATGTGTGGTCTCACCATTGAACAATTGCCTCATTGGGCCTATTCTAGCTGGAACTCATGGGGCACAGGGGCCCTTTCACATTACACAATGAAAGCACTATTATTTCACTTTAACTGTCATGGTTGCATCCTGTGGAATCCTTGGATGTGTAGTTTTGCAGGGGTACTAGAGCTCCCTGGCTGAGGATTCTAAGTACTCCTCCCTAAACTGCAAATCCCAGGATTCCATAGGATGTTGCCATGGCAGTAAGAATGGAATCATAGCACTATAATTATGTAGTGTAAAAGGGCTCCAAGTCATTATTTCCAATTTCACATGCACTAACCTATAAATGAGCAGGTGCATATGCTGGGGAAAACTGTGCATTGTATTTTTGTTGCCGTTCTTTCCCATGTTTTGGGCTTTCTTTATGCAAGATGTATCTCTTCTTTTTTGCATTAAAAATGAGTCAAGATTGCTGACAGCTAAACACATAGGCTCTTATATGGCCTTAAATAATAAAAAGGATACTGTCCAATCAGGACAGTCCCAATTAATACTCTATCATCCTAGTTTTTCAGCTACTTTTGAAAACGTCCTGTTTTATCTCTCCTCTTCCTACTTCCGCCCTTCATCCTCAGCTTCCATCAACGGCTACAAACTGGATTCAAAGGGCAAAGTAGTCTGCATTCCATTAATTCAGCAGGGATAGAAGTGAAAGGAAAGCAGAAGGCAGGACGTTGCCATACCCGGTCAGCTCAGGCAGAAACAAAGTGCGGCAGCCTCTCCAAGCGTGGGCGTTCTTCCACATTCATAACTTTAGCCATCCTGAACACACTCTGATGACATTTAGTCACACACATCCTGGTTTTCATTTGTGAAACATTGGTGGGTATGAAGAAACCTTCTTCTAAAGCCACAGAAATGTGTGAGAATCTCAACATGCATGATAAGGTCACATTGGCCATTTCCACACTAGGCTATTATAGTGCTATGATTCCACTTTCAACACCCTATGGAATCCTGGGTTTGCAGTTTAGGGAGGGGCCTCAAAGGCCCGTATTTACTATCCTCAAAGGCCTCTCCTTAAACTGCAAACCCCAGGATTCCATAGAATATTGAAAGTGGAATAATAGCACTATAACAGTCTAGTGCGGAAATGGCCAATGTGACCTTATTGTGTGAATGCAGGAAATACCTGAGCAAAGAGGGCAAATGAAACTCTCAATAGTCACGTTTTCAGAAGAAGCAAAGTTCAAGGATTCCAAATATAGCCTCTTGCACAGAAAAAAAAAAACTTAACTAGGCCAAACCACATCCCCAGGTTGTGAGAATTTCTGTAGATCTTTGCTAGGTATTTAAGGGCACAGCGGAGGTGCGTGTATAGAAACTGCCAAGTGTATATATTTCTATTTTGAAGTCTCCATGTTACAAATATCGGAAGGTGAAGTGAGAGTTACATAACAATTTCATTGTCTATAAATACATATTCACTAATTAATTTGCAATGAGCTCCTACTTTTAATGCGAGATCTTTGGAACTGTCACTAATTTTGTTTTCCTATTTGTTTTAGCTGTTTATGATTTTTATGCTGATTCTGTATTTTACAATGACTTAGTTATTACTGTGTTGCTGTACAGTGCATAATGCTTACAGTCAGAAAATTGTAAAATAAATTCATTACAATGTTTATATTGTCCTCGGCAGTGTTCAGAATGGCTTATATGCCAGTCTGACAAATTAAAAAATACTCGGAGACTGAGAAAGCTTTGCAATAAATCATTCAATCACCTTCCAGTGACCTTGAGAACTGCCTCTTCTCTTACTGTTTTTAAATCTAAATTGAAAACTTTCTTGTTTTCCGAAATTTTTGGAATGTGGGACTAGTTTTTATTGTTAATTAGATATAGTATTTTATAGGCATGATAGTAACATTATGTTGTACTGGTTGTAATTGCATATACCCCTGCCCTTTTTTGTTTTCTATATCCTCATTTTATTATGTATTTATCTATGTCAACTGTTGTATTTTAATTTTGTAAAGCACCATGTACATGGATGGCATAATAATAACAATAACAATAACTTCAATTATTTTCCTTTTTGCAGAGGTGAGACCTTTTGTCTTACTGGGTTCCTTCATATTACACAATTATAGCATTATGATTCTGTTTTAAGTGCCACAGCAATCTCATCTGGAACCCTGCAGTTTGTAGTTCATGGAAGCACTAGAGCTGTCTGGCTGAGAATTCTAAATACCACTCCCTAAATTGCAAATCCATACTTTCCAACTCTCCTGATTGGCCAGGGACAGTCTTGACTAATCCTAAAATTATAGCATCCTAGAGTGAAAAATTGGTAACTCAAGAAGAAGGAGAAGGAGAAGAAATAAATAAGAACAACAACTATAACAATAATCTGGCCTGCATAGAAATCAATCAATCAATCAATCAATCAATCAATCAATCAATGTATGTCTCAGCCTAGTTACTAGACTCTAGCATTTTCTCATCATCTGTGGGTGAGGTTAATGAGGTCCATTTGGGAGACAGATAGTTGCCTTTGCTAAGGCCTCTGTTACCCTGTTTACTGGGGGTCCTGGGAGGAACACCTAAATAACCTCACAATTACAAAAGATGGGGAAATTAGTCAAGAGCGCTGGTTGGCACTACGAGAGGCAGGGCAACGCAGCAGGATCTTGTAACCCAGTGTTTAGGGGGTCAGGCCAAGTCAAGAAGCAAACCGTGTTGAAAATTAATGAATGATCTTTATTAAATACAGGCACACAATGTAAGCAACACACGCACACAGATAACTACGGAAAATAAAGGTGTGAGTATGATAGCGGGATTTTCAGAGGGATAGTTGATTCGGGTGATACGGAACCTGTTCCTGGAGTCTGGAAAGAAGATAGAGAGCGATGCTGGGGTTCGACTTATCTCAGCATGTGGAGCTGAGGGGAAGCTCACCAAGCAAAGCGGCAGCAAGGTGGTCTGGAACTCGGGAGCGATCCGAGGGTGGTCTCGGAATCAGGGGTTTTTTATAGAGGGAAATGGGACTGCAGGCTATGCCATACTTGGGGAAAACAATGCATTTTAGGAGCAGGACAAAGCTTTGGAAATGTCAGAATTTAACATGATTGAGTTAAGTCCGAATTAACAAAGAGTTAGCCAGTAGGCAAATACAGAGTGCTTGGCAGTTGAGTATTCAGCTTGCCAGGGTGCCTGCTCGGGGCAGGGAGTCCTTTGTAAGGAGCGTGCATACATACTTAAGGTGTTTGCAGAGAGGTCACCTAAAGCAAGGATCTGGCTATTTCTGGCCTGCCTGGGTGGAGAATGGAATGTCCAGCAATTAGTGGCCGAGTCTAGTTCTGTGCTTTGTCCGGGGTCCTCACAAACACGTGGAGAGGGGTGGTAGAAGAGAGCCAAATTATTGGTATCAAAATGATATCTTGGGGTATCTCCAAGGAGGCCTAACCTGCAGTTACACCTCCTTCTATAAATGCTACCCAAACTGTGCATCTTAACATTCAGATCTCTCCCTCTCTCTCTCTCGATCTTGCAGTCTGAGAATTATATTGACACTATCACATCATCTTCAAATTTTCTCAGATCGTGCAAGATACCAAACCACAAGCCATCCAGAAACGTGCATGTTTAGAAAAAATAATCCCAGTGTCAAAACACTCCACTCCACCTTTCCGGCAAGAAAGAAAATGACATCAGCAACATTTCCATTTAGAATTTAATCCTGTTTCTTTTTATCCAAGCTTCCCATGAAATGTATAGAGTGAAGTGGAGCTTCTGTGGGTTTTATTTTCACATACTGATTTAAAGTGCTGTCTTGTACATGCGTACTCAGGGAAAAGCTCCCTTGTGTACAAGAGAATCTATTCTTTGAGTAAACATGTACAGAATTTGCAGCCATTCAGGAGCAAACGCTTGGGAGGAAGGACCTTTAATAATGCACCGTATGTCATTTTCCATTGCAATGGCATCCTTTTAATTGTTTTTAATTCTTTATTGTTGTTATTGTCTGTTTTCAACTTTTTTCTGATATATGGTGGCCCTAAAGTGAACCTAGCAAGGGGTGTGGGTTCTTGGCAAGATTTGTTCAGGAGGAGCCTTGCCTTTGCTTTTCTCTGCTGCTGAGAGAGTGTGACTTGCCCAAGGTCACCCAGGGAGTTTCTGTTTCCACTCAACATTCAAATCACTACACCATGCTGACTCCCTCCTTTCTATTGATACCTTTATAGTATTTTCACTTTTGTATAATGTTTGCTTTTAGCCTTTTCACATTTCCACATTTTGCTTTTGTAGGCTGCCTTGAATCCAAGGGCTGATAATAATGTTAACAAGCCTTACTGACCTAGGCTACAATCCTATACCCACTTATCTGGGAGGGATGGGAAACTGCTTTTGAGTAGGTTTCCATAGCCTCCCAGTATTACTCAGATGCGTCTCAGTTCAATCAAAAACCAACATATAACCCTGAATCAAAGAAACATCAGCAATCATTGACTCTCCAAGTTTTTATCAATTAAATTAGCCTAAATGGTTAGGATTAACACTAGTATCTAGTCTGTAAGACGCTTCCAGATGAAACTTTTACTGTGCAATCACCCTGCAACATTTACAGAATAAAATTCTGTAGATGGGGCAGCATAGTCACAGAAAATATAGTCAATTTTTTTCTCTGACGACATTCTGCTTTCAAGCTCCTTCTGCTTTTGTTCATGGCTGCTTTTGTGTTGCTTTCTCCCCCTCTGTCATTTTGCACTGGTCTCAGAAAACAACATTGCCTGTGCAGTGCTGTAGCACATGTGGAAGCACTTTCTCAGCTGATGCATCCCGGTTGGCCTCTGCTGAACTTGTCAGTAGTGCTCGTTGAACTCTGCATTTGCCTATACATGTGCTTTCACATTCAATTGCACAACACTGATCTTCACAACATAATCCACATGTAACTCTGCATGTAGCAATTTAGCAGCACAATCCTGACTGATACCAAACTCACTCTCCTCGTATATGGGTTCCTTTGTTTCCATGCTTGTGTTTGCATGCACATAGAGTTGCTAACAATATATTACTACTGAAACGACAGATTTTTAGAAACTTTTATCAGATTACTGCTCCACCATTTTTCCCCAGCTATGGTGTTTTTTTTTGGGGGGGGGCTACAATCAGCTCTTCACATTTGCTAGGTTTAGGAATGCAGGACTCCTGCAAAAGTGAGAAAATCACAAATATAAAAGTGTGTGTGTGTGTGTGGGAAGTGGAGACTGAGGCCAATTCCACACTGGACTGTTATAGCACGATGATTCCACTTTCAACATCCTATGGAATCCTGGGGTTTGCAGTTTCAGGAGGGGCCAGCTGGCCCCTCCCGAAACTGTAAACCCCAGGATTCCATAGGATGTTGAAAGTGGAATCATAGCGCTATAACAGGCTAGTGCGGAAATGGCCTGAGGCACGGTGGAGACAGTAGGCACCCAGGGTCCAAAGCAGGCCAGAAAAAAGGGGTGGTTTGGCATGGCAGCCCCATACCTCCTTTCTTCCACACCTCTCCTTCCTTGGGTGTATGGAGGGCATTGGGAGAGGGTTTGTGGTGCTGAAAAATCAGGCTGTGAGCTGTCCTTAGCTGGACAGGTAGAGACAGATGGTGAAAGAGAAGGAGGACCAGAGGTGGGATTTTAAAGAACTGTCTGGCCTGATGGGAGCCGTTGAGAGGGAAGTTTCCCCTAGAAAAGTAGCACCTGAGGTCAGGGGACAGGTATTGGAGATACCCACAAATAATCGAATCCATAAAAGTTAGACCTGCAGATGTGGAGGGCTGACGGTACATTTTTTCTCCAGGGATCCAATCTGTTACCATTTGCAGACCAGTTTTTAAAATCATAGTATAAATTTTGAGATCATCATTTCCTAGCCCCCAAAAGGTCTTAAAGAACTGCAATACAGCAGGGAGAAAGGTTTTTCACATAGACATCAGCTTCATCTTTAAAAGTGTTCTGTTTCTTTCAGATTACTTTTGAAACTTTCCAAAGAGAAACATTTTTTGGCATGAAAAGCAGTTCTATCAAAAAAAAAAAAATCACTGTCTAATTTGGCTTCGCAGATCTCAGGCCCTTGCAAGGGGGAGAAACCTCAGAAAAGGAATGCTGCCTTGAAAAGTGGTTGTGTGCGTGCGTGTATATTGTCCCATTTGCTAGACTTGGTGTTTTTTATTTGCAGCTGTAGTTGATGCTTAATATGTCATGCTTTGTAAGATCACCAAAGTTCTGCTGGTTTTGCTGTTTCAGCAAAGCAATCTTGCAGCTTCTTTGATTGTGCAAAATAACAGGTGTGCACTTGAGCTACTGTGTCAACTGCATCCTGTTGCATTTCTCTTTAGCAATTTTCTTGTGTGACTTCATTTGACAAACTCAGATAGCTTGAATTGTTTTTTCAGCTCCTCTGCAACATGGACATCTTCCCCTCCCTGCCAGTGGTATTTGTGCATTCTTTTGCTTTATGTTCTGAGGTTTTTGTAGACATCTCTGACGTCTGGCTGTTTTGAATTCAGCTCTGAACAAGTTCTGTGAGTCTAACCCAAGAATAAAAGGGAAGCAACAAAGATGTCTTGTATCCTTGCTTTTGTGCGCGATTCCTAGCAACCATGAGCTGGGCCCCAGTCACTGTTGCTGTAATTATCCAAGCTTCTGACTCAAAAGATACTGAAATTTTTTTAAAAAAAAATATTCCCCCTTCAGTCTTGAGAAATGTGGGGGCCAAAACAATGCACAATGCAACACAGCTGACTTCAATGGTTCTGTTTATATCACATCTGAACTCGTCTTCATTCTCTCTCCATGCCCATTTTGTATTCACTCACCCACAGTTACTCAAAGTAGGGGTCTATAGACTGGCAGAGGTCCACAAGCTATTGGCTCCAACTCTGGAGCAGCTTCCAGGAATGGAAGAAAAAAAATGTAGTCAATGGGCACAAATTCCATCCCTGGTACACTGGAGGAAGAGAGAGAAAACAACAACCTGGCAGTTCCCCACATCAGATAGCTTAAGAAACATCACGCCAAACCATGGACGAATCTCTCAGGACTCCTCTGGATAAGGCAAATAATATCAGGAGATCATTTGCTGCTTTAGTTTTCAGAGTTGAGAGAAAAGGCAATTAGGATCTTCCCCTTTCTGCCTGTTCCCACTGTGTTCTTCTCCCAGCTGTAAGACCAGTAGCTCAGGTGCACGTTTCAGCCTCAAAAGGTACACAGTGGGAAGAGGAAGTGGGAGACAGCAGCAGGCCTCTCATTTCCTCTCCTTCTCCTTTTTGGTACTTGAGTTTCAGTGCCTGAAATTCTCAATAGGGTGGTTGCTGGAAGAAAAAAAAAGTAGGACTAGCATCAACTGGAAGTGGTAGTTTGCAGCAATGGGAGGGCTTTGACTGAGTTAGTTTATAGCTGACTGTAAATCAGCCCCACTGGCCCGATTAGTTCAGGGTTACCCTTTTTAAAGTGGATCAGGGCACTTCCTGTTCCTTTGCAACCCAAGTTTTAACTATGATGCTACAGGATGGAGTGCCTCCATGTCTTTTCTGGTGGTGCAGTGGTTAAATGCTGGTACTGCAGCCACAAGGTTGTGAGTTTGATCCTGCTGGGCTCCAGGTTGACTCCGCCTTCCATCCTTCCACAGTCAGTAAAATGAGTACCCAGCTTGTTGGGGCAATTAGCTAAAAACACATTGTAAACTGCTTAGGGAGTGCTTTGCACTGGTAAGAGGAATAGAAATGTAACTGATGTTGCTATTGCTATTTTCTCAAGATCTTCAGGAGCTGCATGGGATGGTGAAGACTCTAATTCCACCAGTCCCAGGGCAGAGCTGCTGTTTCCCACTGGAACCCATTAGCTTGGCTCTCTTCTTCTCCTTGCTCATCTGAGGACTCCTCTTATAGGTCGGACATGACACCATCATGGTTTGTGACACACATCTAGGCACAATGGTGTCCTAACATAATACATTTCCAGGTCCTTTAATTGTGTGTGTTCCTGTCCAAAGTGGCTCTAGGAGAGTACCTTCTCTTCAAAAGTACCCCAGAAGAACCTAAGAGAATCCAGGAAAATAAGTGCTTTATTTAGTTCACCTTAAAAGCAACCTCACTGTCTTGTAAACAGGAGAACCATGGTGTGAATCCTTCCAGCTTGTCCCAAGGACATGTTTCCTAGAGAAGAGAAGAAAAATGGAAGATTGAGGGATGGGGAAAGAAAAAAAAACAGCCAGGTAGTTGTCTTGTTCTATGGCTGGTCAAAATTAGAACTTGCCTTGTTGCTCCCTTAGAAAGGCAGGGGGTTGTGCATCAGAAATTGAAAGTATTCTTCTGAGTTCCACAATTCAACTGTATCAACTAAGAATTGTCATCCTTCCTGCTATCAGGAACTGAAAACAAAAGCTTTTTGTTAACCTAAGGTTCACTTTGGGTACAGGTTCACTTTTGGATACAAAGTTATACTCATCTGCAGAAGAAAGGTCAATAAAATAGGAAGAGATTTTTAAAATTAGGCAAGAAGGGAAAATCTCTTCCCCAGGAGCAAAGGAAACTACTGAGTAACAAACACACAAAGGAGAGGGGAAGTGATAGAGAAGGTAAGTAGAAAACCAAGTGTGCACAAGAGTAGAAAAGCAAATGAGAAAATCTAAGAAGGGAAGTGAGATCACAGCAAAACCAGCTGAGGAGGAACCAGGAACAATGCTAAGGCTGAGGCAGTGATGATGTGATGCTACACAATGCTCCCAAGATCATGTGATACCACATGTGAGGATGGCTTATAGAAGAAAAAAAGGCTATCAGACCACTGTGGACATCACAGGGACTGCCAGGTCATGATGGAATGAATCCTCCCAAGAGACCATGTTTTCTAGATACGCTTGCCTCAGTCCCTGTCCTGGGCAGGGACCTGTCTGACATATGGAAAACTGGCAGTTTTCTGCAGAGCCATCATTATAAAGCAACAGAGCAAGTTTTCAAGGAACTCTTGGAAGCACAGATGGCCCCTCCCAAAACTGCAAACCCCAGGATTCCAGAGGATGTTGCAAGTGGAATCATAGTGCTATAACAGTCTAGTGTTGAAATGCAGCTAGACATGATGTTTTTATCTGAATGGCCTCCTCTTGCGCAAGCATGGTGGATGCTTAGTGTAAAGTCATCTCTGGATCTCAGGTTTGGGTCTTGGGTTAGTCCTTCCCTGGCAACCCTAGGCTAGTGAGGGGACTTAATGGGTGCCCCAGTATCATATTGGATTTAGTCTGCAGCATACTTAGCATTGAGCCAACGTGGTCCAGGGGTTTAAGCATTGGACTATGAGCCTGGAGACCAGGGTTCAATTTCCGTTTCCGCCATGGAAACCCACCAGGTGACCTTGGATGTGTCACATGCTCTCAGCCCCAGCAAGCTCCATGATAGGGTCACCATAAGTCAGAAATAACTTGAAGACACAGAATAATATACTTAGTATAGAGAGTTATTCAGCCTGACCAGGCCAGGCTACAAACCAGTTTCATTGAATTTCATTTAAAATATCTTAATTTAGCCTTGGTGGCACATAAATCACCTTTTCAGATATGTTCTTTAAGGCATATCACAGGCATCACATCATAATCTCTGCTTTGCAGGAAACCTAGAGAAGTTCCCAGAATGAATTATGAAAATCACAGAGAGATCTTTATGGGGAAGCAGAACTTGGGCATGTCACATGCTCTCAGACCCAGAAAACCCCATGATAGGGCCACCTTAGGTTAGCCATCAGTCAGAAACAACTTGGAGGCACCCAGCACGGAAATATTTACCTCCTATTTCTCCCAGGTTTTCTGTGTGACCCAACGTGTAGTGCCATCTAGTGGTTCCTCATTTCTCCTGAAAAGTTTTCTCCCACGCAACTGGCATCTTAAAGTCCAAGATTTTAAAATCTGGGGCCATTTCCGCACTACAGTCTTATAGCGCGATTATTCCACTTTCAATATCCTATGGAATTCTGGGATTTGCAGTTTAGGGAGGGGCCAGATGCCCTCTCCCGAAACTGCAAACCCCAGGATTCCATAGGATGTTGAAAGTGGAATAATCGCGCTATAAGACTGTAGTACGGAAATGGCCTGGGTGGCCCATTCAGAGGTTGATCTAGCAAGAGGCTTCTTGAGGAGGAACAGCAGATTGTCAGCGTAAAGAAAGAGGAATAATATCATCCTTGGGGAAGAAATTTGAAGTAAACTCTCTTGTTTCATAAGCTAAGAAAGCATCCATGTTTCATGTAGGTTTTATAGAAAGAAACAAAGCAAGCTGCCCAAGACTGCAGTTCAATGAGGTCTTCCATATTACAGTGGGTTTGGAAAGAAAAATACAAAGGCCACTACAAAATTCATGTTGCTTCCATACTCAAATGAACAAGAAGCTACATACAAGTTGAAAAGGCCTGTCTGGTAGCTACTTACCCAGAGTTGGTAGCCCATTGAACTGGGTCAAGCACCAAACAAGCCATCCTAAGCCTTCATAGAAAGCCAGCTCAGAAGAGGTGCCTTTTCCCACAAAACTGGGCAACTTTTCTAGTGATCAGATTTCATCAGAGACCAGACAATTCTATGGTGGATTAAGGTTTCTATGTATACCAGCAAAGATGGCTTATGTGTCACATACAGGACTGGAGGAAGGATACCCCCCATTGAGGGCAGAAACAGTGGGAGAAGACATTTTCTTATGGGCTTTCCGGAATGAGCAGGCTGGGCACCATGGAAAACAAGATGGTGAGCTAAAGACTCCTTTGCACTGAGCTGATTAAGTTTTTCCTATAGCCCTACATTTGTAAAGTTAAAAATTGTATTTTTAAAGCAATTTTGCTGAGCAGCAGGACAAGTGGATGTGAAAGCAAAACCAGCATGATTCATAATGACCCTCTAGAGAGCACTTTCTCCCCATTTGGATTTCTTGTTTCAAAGAGGGAAGGAAAGAACAAAAGGAAGGAGAAAATAGAGTAAGTCTTGCATGGAAAGCTACAATATCCACAGAGACAGGAAACTGAACAGTCATAATTCTGTCATTAGAAGAGGGAACTTCCAGGTGCATTTGCATGCTGTTGCTCTTCTTCAGGTCAGAAGACACTGCTGCCCAGAGAAAAACCATGTGCAAAGACAGGTTTTTAGCACATCTGTGTGATAAGGCGGCAGTATCCGTCAGCAAGTGTCAATAAAATGCACACACGTGTGCACACATACATACACACACAAATCAAGGTTGAATATTGCCTAGGAATGTAATGTAAAAGTGATTTTTCCATAGGGTTACTATATGTCCTCCTCTTCTAGGATATATCCTCTTTTTCAGATCTAGCATTCTTATTCACTGATTTTGTGGACATGCACTCTTTTTCAGAAGTGAAATGTCTGTCTGGGCAATTTTTTAAAAAATGCCTTGGTTTTCTTACAACGTCCAAACTGGAAGAAGTGGGTGATTAGGTAAAAGAACTTTGGGGAAGAAAAAGAGTCTTAGAGTTATTGAGTTAGATGCAGGAGAATAGGCCAAATGGCAGAAAGGATGAGGAGAGAAAGCAGATGAGAATGGATTCCTGCTAGAAGAAGAGAAGCCTGGGAGATTTTGAAGGAAGCAATGAGATAACATACACTTGTGCTAGCAAAATCTGCCACAGAGTTTGCTGGTACTGCATTTTTCTTGTTCCAGAGGAGTGGTATCCTTATGCCCCCGGATGGCCTCATTTCAACACCTGTCTTTGGCTGGACAGGGAGCTTCCTTTGCCCTTGGAACTTACAAAGATATTTCCAACATGTGCTTGTGGGAAAAGCATGTTAACTTTGAAAGCAACCGATGGTGCTGAATGAGATGGAAATGAAAAAGCAGGAAGAAACATATATTTGTGGTACAAAGGCATATAACTGATTTTGCACTAGAGTGGAAGAAAAAAAAAGTGTATTATTTTGCATTTTGTTTTCTCTCCAAAATCCACTAGTGTGGAAAGGGAAGTCTGGTAAAAGTGCTCTGTAGAGTAATTGAGAGCACTTGAGCTGGAGAAACACGTGGGACAGATTATATTTGAGTCATATGTCACTAGCCCAGAGGTACAACAGATGGGCCTTTCTGCTGGCCATCTATTTCTGAGTCTGTACTTCACAAATGCAGGGTTGCAGCTGGACTAAGGATCCTGCCCAACTCCCTCTTCAGAGCACAACATTTAATGTTTCCTGGTGCAGCCTTTATTGATCTACTACGTCTAATACACGAGACTAAAAAGTTCCATAACAACTGGACTTAAAATGACTGCTGTCATGGAATTCCATTTTTCTGTTGGTGTTTCCCAGAACTGTTCTCCACTGGGTATCTGCTCAGGGAACCTTACTCACCAGAGTGTTCCCTGAGCAGATACCCAGTGAAAAACAGTTCTGGGAAACACCAACAGAAAAATGGAATTCCGTGACAGCAGCCATCAGACCTGCAATGGACTTACCTCAAAAGGGAGGTGTGTCATCCCTCCCCCAGGAGCACTTGAACATGGACTTGGCCCTCCTTGCTGTGGCCCAAACAGGATGTGGAAAACGGGCCCATTGTTTTGTGGCAGCGGGAGGAGGCTCAGGGCTGTTGGACAGCCGCGTGAGTCACCAAAAGGCAGAGAATTGTTAGTTATCAAACTTCCTGTCGTCCTTTTTTACTTCCAGGAAAAGAAGACGGTGCTTGTGGGACTAATCTGCTTCAGGAGCCAAACTTGGCATTGACTTATGTATTGTCTACATTGCTGGATGAGGGTAGCGCTGTGAGATGGGTTCTTCTGGATCAGGTAGCAAAATGTCTTGGGCCAATATTGGCAAGGACAGCAGCATGTGGCAAACACAAAACCAGAGAAAGAAAAGATGGGAACAAAGAGCCAGATATTCACAGAGATGTTTGATTTTTTTGTTTAACCCAATGGAGGGGGCAGTAAAGGGAGCTGTCAGTGAGTGCTGGAATGGCTGAGGTTCTTGCTGCCCCCAAATAGTTTGCTGCTTCCACATTAATGCATCCATTGTGCTGTGAACAGGAAAACAATTGTCACTTAATGTTGCAGAAGCATCTTTGGGGGGTCTATAATGTTCCTTTGATGTTGTCAGTCCCCCATGAGTTGGTTGCTGCTTCAGGCATCTTTTTGGCTCCCAGAGGATGTCCAGCTGCTCCCAAGAGTGTCGAAGGCAGAATGAAAGAAAGGGGAAAGAGAAGGGGGGAGGAAAAGATGAAGGAGGATAGAAAAGAAAAAGGAATGAGAGAATAAAGGAGAAAGAAAGAACAGGAGAAAGAGGGAGGGAGGAAAGCAGGGAGAAAAGAAAAAGAGGAGAAGAGGGCAGAACTGAAAAGAACTTGCTATGCTACTCAAAGGCAAGCCAGATTGATTATATTTCTTCATGTCTGGGTTAGGTTTGTTGGACAAGCTTCTCAGCTAAAGGATGGACTCCTGTTGGATACTTGTTTCTTTCTTTTCACTTAACTTTGTCCAGGAAGGTAAGTGGTCTGAATCCATCCATGCTGTACTAGTTTTCTGCATGTTTTGTGGAGAGAGAATGTTCTTTAGGCTGGTGGACAGGTGAGTATTCCTCAGTTCCACCTGACGTTCTGCTTTAACTGACATACGAAAACAACCAAGTGTAGGCATCCAGAGTCTGTGAGCCATGGTCAGAAGGAATTCAAGTTTTGCTGTTGGAAAGGAGCATGACCAGTAGCTAGAGATATGTATGCATTGACAAATGGACACAAAGGAGGCACCTGCTGGGATGAAAGATGATATTTGTCCAGACCTGTTGAGCTTGGAAAGGCACTGCTGTGGGAAGAAGTCAAAGTCAAAGAAGTTGGCCCCAAAGAAAATCCTTGTTCTCTCCTGGAGAGCATGGATGTTCTCCCTTGGAGAACCAGCAGGGGAGATCATTGAATCATAGAGGCTGAAGGGTTCTCAAAGACCGTCTTGTGCAAGCCCCAGCCAAGGCAGGGAATCCACAGCTAAAACACTCCCTAAGAAGCGGACACCCAACCTCCATTCAAGGATCTCCAATGAAAAGGACTCCATCACCTTTCTTCCAAGGCAGACAGTTCTATTATCAAACAGCTCTTACTGTCAGGAGCATCTTTGCAAAGCTTTTCCCAGCAGGAAGATTTTATTCATGGCAAGTTGATTTTTGGATACTAGTGGAAGGAGGAGTTTAGCCTGAGAAAGTACCAAAGAGTTGGGACGTTCTGGTCCTTGCTGACATGCCCAGGATAACACTGATCACCACTTTTGGTGTTGGGAAGGAATTTTCCTCCAGGCAGATTGGCCCAGGACCCTGGAGTTTTTTTTTCCCTTCCTCTGGGCATCCAGCAGGGGTCACCTATTAGGATTTTGGGAAAAGTAACTAGAAACATTGTAAAAGCTTGCTATTCAGCAAAGTGAAATAACACTATTAAGAAAAAATTAACAAAAGACATACATACGGAATTTTTAAAACAAGAAACCCATTTTCAAAAGAAGAAATGCTACAAGGTCTTGAAAGTTCCAAGTAAGAAAACTCCTATCATTTGGAAACAGGGTATGGCATAGTGCTGAATACAGCTCACTGCAAACAACAAAACTCTAGTAAGAGAATATTTGCTGAGTACATTTTTATACTGTTGATATATTTTTACCAGCCCTGTTTAAAATAGAAGAAAACATCATATTGTTCAGATAGGAGGGCTTTCCCTGGATGACCATTCATGTGCGTAAGGCAGGCCCTTGCCGACATGCCCAGGGTAGCACTGACCGCCACTTTTGGGGTTGGGAAGGAATTTTCTCCAGGGCAGATTGGCCCAAGACCCTGGAGGATTTTCGCCTTCCTCTAACCACCCGGCAGGGGCCACACGTATAATTAGGCTAATGGATAAAAGCACATTTATAATAAAACAACTTGAAAATGTTGAAGTAAGCAGATAGAAATATAGGCCAAGTCTAAACGATAACAGAAGCCATGAACATGGAAATGGTCTTTGTCTCTTCTTTCTTTTTTTATTGTCCTATTAAGTGTCTCTTTGGTGCCCTTGATAGGGCTCATCTTTCTACGTTAGTATAACTGCGCACAACTTCAGGTAATATGTGTGATGGTGGAGTGGGTGCAGTGCTTAGTTCCTTTTGTGATGCCTCCCCCAGGCCCTGTTGGGTGCAATCTGGCCACAAGATTAGAACAAATTATAAACAGCAATAAATAATCCAAACTGGAGATTCAGGAGGAGATGGGTGTCCAGCATTGGCAGCTGGTGCCTTTCAGTTCAGTGGGGTAATAAATATAGTCTGGGTTAAGAGAGTTCTGCAAGGTACTCAATCCTGTCCCCAAAGTAGGTAAAGCACCTTGAATAGCTCCTTTAAAACCCCAGGTTGGATTTACTGCCCCACTAATATGGAAGCAAAGATGACTTTATCCAGACTGCAGAGGGAAGAGAAAAGTAAGAAAACTATGAAGCATTCCTTGCCTCTGCTTTCAGCAAAGAAAAGGGTCGAAAAACCATCTGTCCTCACATCAGAGCCTAGGAAAGTTACTTGTCTGAAGTATGGGTTTCAGGCTCCTCCAGATGGCATGGAGTTGTAGTCCAAGCAACTAAATTTCCCCAGATTCTGACTTATGGAGTCCTGGCTGCCTGGAGGATTCTGGAAACTGTAGTCCAGATACGTAGCTTTCCTTAGCTCCCCCTGGTATAAGGGTTGATTCTCCCCTTCGACACTTTAACATTTCCAAGGCAGACACACTCGTATCTCCCTGAACCTCCAGATGGCAGGAGCTCCAGTTTGGTTTAGCCTGGGATCTGTAGTATACCTTTCTCAGAGAGTAATCCAGCCACAACTAGATCCAGCTACAGTTCTGTTCAGCGTAACAGAAACATTTTAATGTGCCTCTGGTGGCATATTAACCAATCTTGCAGAAGCTTTCCTGGAATCATCTCAAAGAAGGCGTGTGGCCGTCCCTGAAGCTGGCTGCTTTCCTGGAACACTTGCAAAAGTTACCATGGCTGACTGTCCCTGAAGAGATGCGTAAAACATTTCCTCCAAGTTGTTTTTTGTGACATGGCTTTTGGTGCCATCTAGTGGTTTACTACCAGACATTTTCCCCACCTTCTTCTCCCTTGGGCTTGGTACACAGAGATGCTGATGTGAAGATTAGGGATGTATCCACACTGTACAGTTGTAGCAGTTATAGGCCACTTTAATTGCTGTGCCTCCATCTTGAAATGCATCCCTTTTTTTCTTTTTCTTTTTTCAGTAAAAATAAATGAAAACAAGGAGACAGTTAGGGGGCTTTGGGGAATAGCTGGTGAGAATTCAATGGCCACAGAAACAGGGTGTCAGTGGCTGTATGCAGCTCATGGGTTACAATTTGCACACCACTGCCTTAAATACACGCACGCACACGCACACATGCACAGACATGTGTGTATATATCTATATATCTATATATAGATATATACACACACATATCCCTCCCTCTCTCTCTATATATATATATCGGTACAAACAATCTAATTCACAAAGTAATATACATTCAGGGGAGGGGAAAAAGAAAGAAGAAAAGAAACAGAAGAAAGGAAAGACAGTAAACCTAAAATTAATCTAAACTAAAACACAATACTAAAATGTTAAACTAAAATGCTGAACACTAACTAAAACACTGGACACTAACTGACTGCCCCTCAAGCCAAACTGTAATGGGAAAAAAAAAAAGTAAAATTATATTATTCTACTATTGCAGGTCCACCTAAATAATCCTGCTAGAAAAACTAGTAACCATAGTTCTGCCCCCCTTCTGTCTTCTCCCCCCACAAGTTAAATGAGTGCAAACTACTTTTGCACTTTGAACACAGATTGCAGCAATGCAAGTAAGCTGTGGAGAAGGGGGTTAAGTAGGAGAAGCAGAAGGAAAATGGAACATTGGGAGGACAGTCCTGATTAATTCTCTGTTCTCCCACTTTTCATCTACTTTTAAAGATGAAAAGTGGGATAACAGAGAATTAATCAGGACTGTCCTTCCCAAATTGGCACAGTTGGGGGGTATGTCATACTCTGGGATCCTAAAAATGTGTCTTCCTGTTCTTGCATGTTCATTCATCCCAGCGGGACGGGTGAATAAGGGAATAGTTGTACATGAAATGTGATGGCTCTTCCCATTTCCCTTCAAGGCCGTTGCAGATTTCCAACTTCTAACCTGCTAGCTAGGAAACTGCAAGTGAAGTCACACGTCCCAGGGATGGTGTGAAATATTGCCTGGCTCCAGGGTTGCAAAAGGCGCCCTTCCCATTGTGGAAAGAATTACTGCATGTTCAATAAATGCAGCTTGGAGAAGGGGGAGGCATAAAAGAACATCTGTTGCTGCCAGAGATGCCCAGTCCTCATTGCCACTGGCCATTTCTTCACCGTTGTTTTCTTAAAGTTTTCGCCTGGAAAAGGCAGCTAGAAACACCGGAGAAAGAAAAAAGTGGTTTGAGTTCCTCTCTGGACATTGAAGAGTTATATCAGGAATGGGGAGAGTGCAGGTCCGGGGCCCCATAAGGCCCACTGAGCATTTTTGCGGCCCCCAGAGTCTTGTTGTGAAAAGTTGCACTTTGCCTGCAAAACCTGCCTGCAAACCTTTCCCCTCACATGGATATAAATATCTCTTTTTCACATGACACAATCACAGCACTTGGACACCACTTTAAGTGCCATGGCTGCATCCTACAAAACCCTGGGATTTGTAATTTTGTGAAAACTATTTAGAATTCTCTGCCAGAGAACTCTAACGCCACCATAAATCACAAACTTCAGGGTGCAGCCATGGCAGATAAAGTGCTATGCAGTCATAGGGCGGTAACTGTGTAGACTGAAACAAACCATTGAAGAGCTACAAAATTTGATGCTTTCAGACTAGGGCCATTTCCGCACTAGCCTGTTATAGCGCGATGATTCCACTTTCAACATCCTCTGGAATCCTGGGGTTGCAGTTTCGGGAGGGGCCGCCTGGCCCCTCCCGAAACTGCAAACCCCAGGATTCCAGAGGATGTTGAAAGTGGAATCATCGCGCTATAACAGGCTAGTGCGGAAATGGCCTAAGTAACTCTCTGCTAAGTGGACCAGACTTGCTTCCTTTTTCTCCTATCAAGCAAACACATTTTTATTCAAACTGCTTTGGCCTTTTAGGCTTCCTTTCTTTTTCTCAGATTTTGTTTTAATCTGATGGATGTAGTTTGTGTCTTTTTTTATTTTCATCTTCTGTGTTTTAAATGGAGAAGCTCTGATGTTTTGAATAGTTTTTCACCCTGAATTTTTATTGATAATCCTGTTGAGTTTTTAGTGGAAAGGCAAATAATATTTAATAAAGAAATCAATCTATAAGAATAAAAGAGAATGCATGCCTGTCCCTCTCTATCATAAGTCCAAAACCATGAAACCTAAACCTCTGAAGTGTGGCATGGGTACCTTGTGGTTCTTTTGTGTTTTTAAAATAAGTGTAATTGCTTTCATTGATATAAAATCTGTTTGTAGCCTGCAGTACCATATTTGATCACTAGGTGATCCATATGATTTTTACAGGGCATCT